>CM075815.1:9137367-9206000 GCA_037975025.1 Excoecaria agallocha
AATGTGCCAATGCAAAGCAAGAGGAAATCATTCTCCAGGACAAGCTTCAAAATTGGTTAATGCATCCAAAAAGAATGGACGAGTTAGACACAAAGGAGAAACAATTGATACAAATTTTGGAGCAAGAGCACAGTGAGGATAAGGAAGAGGAGGATGAACCATCCCCTCCTAAGGGAGACCCTGAACTTAAAACACTTCCATCTCATTTGAAATATGTATTTTTAAGTGATAATGCTAATCCGGTCATTATTTCATCTTTGTTGATAGATTTGGAAGAAGAAATGCTCATTGGAGTGCTAAAAAAACATAAAGGAGCAATAGGTTGGGCAACATCCGATTTAAAAGGAATTAGCCCAAGCTATTGTACGCATCGCATACCCATGGAGGACAATTTTAAGCCAGTAGTACAACCTCAAAGAAGGCTCAACCCAACTATGCAAGAGGTAGTGAAGAAGAGGTATTGAAACTACTCGATGCAGGTATTATCTATCCTATCTCTGATAGTAGTTGGGTTAGTCCTGTTCAATGTGTGCCTAAAAAGGGAGGAATGACTGTAGTAACAAATGAAAATAATGAAATAATTCCTACACGCACAGTAACGGGATGGAGAGTATGCATTGATTATAGAAGATTAAATAAAGCCACTAGAAAAGATCGTTTCCCATTGCCCTTTATTGATCAAATGCTAGAAAGATTGGCAGAAAATAAATTTTATTGTTTCCTAGATGGATATTCGGGTATATGCAAATACCTATAGCCCCGGAAGATCAAGAAAAGACCACGTTTACATGTCCATATGGAACATTTGCATATAGGAGAATGCCTTTTGGTCTTTGTAATGCACCCGCCACATTTCAACGATGCATGATGGCCATATTTCATGATTTCATTGAAAAATTTATGGAAGTTTTTATGGATGATTTCACTATTTATGGGCATGATTTTGAGTCTTGTTTGCGTAATCTAGCATTGGTTTTAAAGAGATGTCAAGAAACTAACCTTGTGCTAAATTGGGAAAAATGTCATTTCATGGTTAGAGAGGGCATTGTTTTAGGGCATAAAATTTCTGAAAAGGGCATTGAGGTTGATAAAGCAAAAGTTGACGTGATAGAAAAACTACCTCCACCAACTAATATAAAAGGCATTAGGAGTTTCCTTGGTCATGCTAGATTTTACCGTCGATTTAATAAGGATTTCTCTAAAATTGCCAAGCCACTCTCTAATTTATTGCTTAAAGATGCTGCATTTAACTTTAATGCTGAGTGTTTGCAGGCTTTTAACCTATTGAAGCAAAATTAGTGAGTGCACCGGTCATTGCATCACCCGATTGGAGCTTACCGTTTGAAATCATGTGTGATGCAAGTGATTATGCAGTTGGAGCGGTTTTAGGACAGCGAAAGGAGAAGATTTTCTACACCATTTACTATGCGAGCCACACACTCACTGGAGCCCAAGTGAATTACACCACTACGAAAAAGGAACTCTTGGCAATCGTCTTTTCATTTGAGAAATTCTGATCTTATCTTTTGGGATCTAAAATTACAGTTTGGTCGGATCACGCTGCATTAAGACACCTTTTTGCCAAGAAGGATTCCAAACCAAGACTTATCCGATGGGTGTTATTACTTCAAGAGTTTGATGTTGAAATAAAGATAAAAAAGGAGCAGAAATTTTGTAGCGGATCATCTCTCTAGATTAGATCATGCTGGCATCGAAAAGGGAGAAATTTCTGACTTATTTCCTGATGAACACATTTGTGCTTGTTTTACTTATGAAAATTTAGTTCCATGGTACGCTAATATAGCCAATTTTCTTGCAGGTGGCTATCTCCCTAAGGATTTTACTTGGCAACAGAGGAAAAAGCTCATAGCGGATGCCAAGCATTACCTTTGGGATGATCCATACCTTGTCAAGATATGTCCGGATCAAGTATTGAGAAGGTGTGTACCGGAATCGGAACAAAGAGCTATCATGCATCAATGCCATGGGGGAGAAGTTGGAGGTCATCATGGACCAAATAGAACGGTTCAAAAGATACTCCAATCAGGTTTTTTCTGGCCTACTTTGTTTGAGGATGTCAAAAATTTCATAGCCACTTGTGATAAATGTCAAAGAGTAGGAAATATATCCAAAAGAGATGAGATGCCTATGAACAATGTGATAAAAGTAGAAATATTTGATGTTTGGGGCATCGATTTTATGGGTCCCTTTCCTAACTCATTTGGGTATGAGTATATCTTGGTAGCAGTGGACTATGTAAGTAAATGGGTAGAGGCAATAGCTACTAGGATTTGTGATGCAAAAATTGTACTGGAATTCATTCGTAAGAATACTTTCACTAGATTCGGGGCACCTAGAGCTATTATAAGTGATGGAGGCAAACACTTTGTCAACCATCAATTTAAGGCCTTGCTGAAGAAATTTGGTGTTAAACACAAGATCACAACCCCATATCACCCTCAAGCAAATGGACAAGTAGAAATATCTAATAGGGAATTGAAATCAATCTTGGAAAAAACAGTCAATAACTCTAGAAAATATTGGTCTCTTAAGTTAGATGAGGCTTTATGGGCTTATCGAACTGCTTTCAAAACCCCTATAGGTATGTCTCCCTTTAGACTTGTTTTTGGTAAAGCATGTCACCTTCCAGTCGAATTAGAACATAAAGCATATTGGGCTACTAAATTTCTTAACTTTGATTTAAGTGATGCAGGAGAAAGAAGGAAATTTCAGCTCAATGAACTTGATGAAATTCGACAATGGTCATATAATAATGCTGCACTTTACAAAGAAAAGACAAAAAGATGGCATGACAAGCATTTAAGGGTAAAAGAATTTTGTTCCAGGAATGTTAGTGCTTCTTTATAATAGCCGTCTTCGTTTGTTTCCAGGGAAACTCAAATCAAAGTGGCTTGGACCATATCAAGTAATAGCAAGCAATCATCTCGGGGTAGTAACAATCAAGAACCTAAAAGATGGACGTGAATTTCAAGTCAATGGTCATCGTCTTAAAGCATACCAAATCGGACAACAAGAGGTTACTGAAGCAACCATGGTCTTTAAAGATACTTAAAAATCGGTTTGGAGAGTCTAGCTGGAGACTCCAAAAACTCAGAACTTCATCTTTGTTTGTTTTCAGTCAGTATTTGTGATTTCTGCATGGTTGTGTGTTTAAGCATTTGATTTCTGCATGTTTGTGTGTTTAAATGTTTGATTTATGCATGCTTGTATGTTTGTGTGTTTGATTCATGAAAGAAATGAGAAAAATTAGGTTTTTAAGAGACATGTGGGAACAAATTTTTGGTAGGATTCAAACATAGACATATACCCGGGCAGTGGGTTAATATGATGAAAATTGGTCATTCACGTGACCACATGTGGTCTCTCAAGGAGAATCCACGTGGCCACGGGTTAGAGAAAGGAGGAACTCCATTTATACACGTGACCACGTGTGTTCTTACACAAGAAATCACGTGGCCACGCCTTGATGCATTGGAACATTGATTTAACTTACATGGCCACGCATCACATAACACATACACACACGTGACCACGGGTCTGTCTTCATAAAATTTCACGTGGCCACGTCTCAGCTCACTGTCCAAGTTTGTTTCCCCACACGTGACCACGTGTGTTTTTACCCAAGAAATCACGTGGCCACGCAATTGTTCACTGGCCATTTTAGGATTCCCACACGTGACCACGTGTTTATCTTCACTAAGATTCACGTGGCCACGTCCCCTTCCCTTATAAAACTCACGGCTTCCTCACTTCTTCTTTTTTATTTTCATATTCACTCTCTCCTTGCCCACGCCTCACAAACACACAATCAACTCGTGACCACGGGATTTTCAATCATCACCACTCATCACCATCTCCATTTGATTTCTCTTGCATCTTCCACTCTCTCTTACACTTAAGTTTTTCCTTCTCCACATTTTCATCATCAATTTAGGTTTTTTTTTTGCACCTCTCACACACCATCTCCACTTTGTATTGCAATTTTTGGTGTTCTTCTCATTCTCAAGTAAGTATTTACTTTCTCTCTTACTAGTTGTTTATCATCATTGGTAGTGTTTTGTGCAAATCTAGTCCACAAATATTTAGTTTTTGGGTTAATCTACACTTCTCATTTTGTGTGCATGTTTACTGTTTTTGCTTATTTGGATAATTATGATTGTTGAGTGCATGTAATAGATGGTTAATATATAATTGGATAATAAACACTCTTGGTTATGCTGTTGAAATTCATGCTCAAATTTATGCTCGCAGCGTGTTCGATAAAATGCTTCAATGAGTTTTCTTTTAATAAAAACTTTAAACTCCACTCTTTGATTGCCATATTTCTAGTTTGCATTGATGCATGTCAATTACCTTGTGAAAGAGTTGTTTATTTGTTTATGATCTTTGTATTTTGCATGACATATGCTATTAAATTTTCACTTTATCCAACTAATGCATCATACATATTCATATACTTATGAGCAGTTTATTTAGTGATTAATATTGTGTTTTCTTTGATTGTAGTGGTACCTCGAAGGACTAAACACCCTGATGTCGCTAGTTCCTCTGGGGTACAAATTCCATCACATGTAGACCGGGCGAAGGTTAACAAATTTGATTATTTCAGCAAGTGCAAATATGTGCAGCCCGCCTACTTAAGTCATTTGTTTCTCAATATCCCAGCTGGTAATTTGTGGGATTATGAGATCGAACCATTGCTTCAAAACATTGGCTGGGGAGAATTCATAAAAAAGAAACCAAAGGTGTACCCAGAATTGGCTATAGATCTTTTGTATTCTTTTGAATGTTATTTCAGACGAGATGATTCGGAGGGTACATTTGGTTTTAAGCTAGGTAAGAAAGGATATTCTTTGTCCTTTACTCAATTTTCTGAAATCTTAGGCTTTGTGCCAACTGCTCCCTGGGAATTGAAAAATGCTTCACCAGCGGAAAATTGGGAGAGAATTAAAGATCTTGAATTAAATGAGCCTTGGGTAGGAGGTCAATGCAAGGTACGTGCTCTAAGAACTCATGCTTTGAGAATAATTCATCGGTTTTTAGCAAAAACTATGTATAACAACTTAAAGAATGCCAGTACTATTAGTGTCTCTCAAGCAATGGTTTTAAGATGTATGATGGATGGCGTTGCAATTAATGGAGCCGGCATTATAGCTAGTCGAATTAAGGATTTGCAGAAAATGCCGGGTAACATTGATAATATTTCTATTGGATGGGTAGCTACAGTTTTGGCAGATGCAGTTAAACATCCAATTTATAGCGAGCCACTCCCAGGAGATTTGCCTTGCATTGATAATAGAATGTTGAAAAGGATGAAGATTTTGATACCTAGACCCCGAGGACATTGGGCAACACGAGAAGAGTATTTAAAAGAGAATAATATTCGATTTGAGGAGCAGCAAGAGGAACCAAATGAGGAACATATTGCTACAGCGGTACCTTCCCCAATTAATGAGCCTACAATACCAGAATGGGAAGCACCGTTTAATCAATTAAGCAGCCGGATGGATGCTCAACAAATGAGGCTTGATCAAATGCAAGGGAGATTGGATATACTCCGGGATGAAGTAAGGGAAGGCAATAGGAGAATGGAGCACTTTATTCACCATTTTTGGCAACGTTTTCCTCCACCACCACCTCCATTTCAATAGATTATTGGTTGCTGCGGACAGCAAAGTCTTGAGGAGGGGGTAGCCTCCTTTCAGGAAGTTTTTCTTCAACTTTATTTTTCTTTTTCATGAATCAAAATTCTGTTATTTTGTTTTGTTTTGTTTTCTCTTATTGTGTTTTGTTTGAATTTAGAAAACGTATTAAAGACTTATGTAGTTCACTCTTTTCATTTAATTTGCATGAAAACTTAGTTTGCCCTAGTTAACTTCAAAATTTGAACACTTTGAACTTGGATAGGGAGTATGCATGTTTGGACCTTTGCTTAGCAAGAGAACATTTATGTTGTTTAATATGTCTTTGGATGGATTAATCTTTAACTTGATAAATATTTATTAGTTTCTAAATTCTTAAAAGCACTTAGACCAGTTTTTGACTTAGAAACACTCAATGCAATGAAGTAGTGAAGTAAGAAAATTTAGAACACTAGAACCTTCCTCATCACCCTTCAAAGCATATGAACAACTCAAGCATCTTAGAAAATGATCTAGGCAACAACTTTCTTGATAAACTCTTTTTAAAAAAGACTTGTGTCCTACCTTGATAAATCTATCTTTTGTTAAACCATTTTGAGCTTATAAGGGTATGCTTAAGGCGTACCATTAATTTTTTTTTGTTACACTTAATATTTTAATCATATAACCTAAAAAGCTTTTATCTCACCCTATGGAATTAGCCACTTTAGGACTAAATGGATACATGAGAAGAATAAAGTTTTGTTGGGTGTAGTAAGAAAGTTTCAAAGTTATTGATGAGGTCAAATGAAAATAAACCTTGTATTACCTTGATGTTAGCTTATTAGTGCTGCTTTAAAAAAAAGAGAAAAAAAAAGAGAAAAAAAAAGAAAAAGAGAATTAGTAAATAAGAAGAAAATAAGTGTGGGGTAGTACAAGGAAAAATAGAAAAAATGACTTCTTGGTGAAGGAGCATAAAGAAAAGTTTTGAATCAAGGCAAGGATGAGCTGAATTTGTATTGTTTAAGTTATTGGGGTGTTTGTAATCTATTTGGTCTTAGAGTGGCTATATTCATTTCGACTATCTTCTATCCATTCTTTGATAAACATACCCTCAGCCCCATTACAATCTTTGTAAGACCTATGTGATTTAAGTTTGATTTGAGTTGTTTAGCGGAGATGACCTACGGGTTCCGGTGCTAAAGGAGAGGCCTATTGTGTTTCTAGAGTTTCAAGCATGAAACCGATTGTATGCTTATGCATTCATAAATTCTATACTTCATTACTTAGTTGTGTTGATATTTTGGTTTTCAAAATTGCTTAAAATGATTTGGTCTTGCACACACTCAAGGAAACTAGTTTATATTCTCTTGTTGAAGTTAATCTATTTAGAGTTTATATTGAGTGCTTTTGTTAAAATGCTAAGTTTGGTTTTGAAATTGCAAGGCTTTGTTCAAGTTTGATGGTTTTGAATGAGGGTTTGTTCTAATTTGCTTGAGGGCAAGCAAGGTTTAAGTGTGGGGTATTTGATAAGTATGAATTATATATGATTTTTAATGTGTTTTTAGTTGTGTTAATTAGTTATTTTGGTTTTATTTTTGTTAATTAGAGTTATTTTATTAATGTTTATTTTTTTGGGTTAATTCTGTGTTTTGCATGATTTTCAGGGTTAAATTGATGAAAAAGGGCTTAAAGTGTAAAAAGTGCAAAGTTTTGGGCCAAAAATGCAAATATTGAAAGTTTAGCGAGAAAACGTGCTTATGTTCCAGAGGATTGAGCCATGGCCACGTGAAGACAGTGAAGAAATATACACGTGACCACGTGTGAGGAAGGCCAAGGAACACGTGACCACGTGTTCCTCAATGAAAAAAATGCGTGACCACGTGATTCTAATCTCCAATCGCGCAAAGGATTCGTCCGACTTCCTGTTTGAGCAAACTTCCTTTCCTATTCTGATTATGCAATTTTGGAAGAAATCTACCACGTTTTTGCCTATAAATAGAGCCCCAAAACACAGAAGAAAGGATATAGAGAGATCGATCCTTAGTTTTTCAATTTGTTGTTCTTAGATTACTTTAACGTTTTCCTTTATTTTCAGTTTTTATTCAAGCTTTTGTTTTAGTCTTAACTATGTCTTTTGAGTAGTTTTCTTTAATTTTTGCTAAAGGATACTTGAATCCTTAACTCATATTGTTATGACTTAAGTTTATACTTCAATTTAATTACAAGTTTGATTATTTCTTGGTTCTTAAGCAAACTCTTGTCTTTATTCAATCTTAATTTGATTATTAACGTGACTAAACATCGGTTAATCAGTTGAGTTAAGTTGATTAATGATTTGTATGTTCTTAAGTTAGTTTGGTTGGATTAATGCATGTTATAATCTGAGTAAGTTATGATTATGTGTTAATTTGAGTAAATTGAGATTAAGAAGGGAGTAATCAAGAATAGTTGGAAGTTAAAGCTCTTGAGAAAGGTTTTAATAGACATCTAGGAGATTAATTCAGAATTTTATGCTAAGTATTGAATTGTTCTGAATAAGGGAGTTCAATATTTAGAGAGATAATCTTGAGAAAGTTATCTGGGTTTATTAAACTGAATTTTCCATAATCACTTGTATGTTTTATGTTTATTAAGTCATATCAATATTGGTTAAGGTAGATAGTCCTTTAGTGAAAGTTGTTTTTATCATTGATTTTTACCTCATTTAAATTACTTGTTTTCAATAGAGTTTTCTTAATTATTGTTTACTTTACTTGTTTTATTTTGGATTTGGTTTTTATTCTTCAAAACATCAAAATTTGGGATTTCTTTTCTCTCTTTACACACAGAAATTGGTTTTAAAATTGAATTAGCACACAAGCACAAGTTTTCCCTTGGGTTCGATATTTTGGGTCTTAATTCTATTTCCCTATATTACTAGCTGATCTAGTACACTTGCTAGACACCGGTCATTGAACTTCAAAGATGATTTGCTAAAATTTATAAGCTGACCCAAATCGAAAGAATGAGTGTTAAGGATATTCTTAATAGCTTGAGCTTTTGAGTTTTGGTTTTAAAAAATACATAATTGTCATCAGCAAAAAATGAGTAACCGAAGGAACTCTTTTTGCCACCTTACAACCATGAATCAAACCCCTAGATTCATAACTTTTAAACAAAGCAGAGAGGCCTTTAGCATAAATAATGAAGAGATATGGTGAAAGGGGGTCACCTTATCTTAAACCATGGCTAGGAATAATCGAACCCAGTGAATTATTATCACAAGAAACAAAATACCAAATAGATTCCATTCACATATTAATGAGATTAACCCACTGTAGATTAAATTCCATTTTGATAAGAACTTTTTCTAAAAAAATGTTGCTCCATCGTGTCATAGGCCTTATTCATATTGAGTTTAAGGGCTACAATACCTTCTTTCCCTTGAGTTTTATGCTTTAAATAGTGCATAACTTTATAATCAATGATAAAATTATTAGAAATCAAGCAATTAGGTTCAAAAGCAATTTGATTTAAGGAGATAATAGTTGGAAGAATAGACTTTAATCTTGAGGAAATCATCTTAGCAATCACTTTATATAAGATGCTACAAAGGACAATTGGTCTTAAGTCAGACAAAAACTCAACAGCTTGTTTTTTTAGGAATAAGCATGATTGTAGTATCTTTCATATTTCCAGGCATACTACAATTTCTAATAATGCTAAGACACTCATGGGCAACATCTTTACCCACTACACTCCAACATTTTTTTTATCAAAAGATTCATGCCATCTAACCTAAGAGCCTTATCTAGATGTAAGATGAACATGGCCTCCTTTACATATTCTTCTATAAAATCTAGAAGGAGAAAAACATTTTGAACATTTGAAACTCGTGTTTCTATCCCTAAGGCTATAATATTCGTACTAGAATGAGTTGTAACAAAGATATTCCAAAATTAATTGACAAATACATTATCCAAACCATCATTCCAAGAACAAAATTTTCTAGTGGAATCCTTAATTTGTGAAAACCAATTATTTCTCTTCCTTTTAGAGGCCACAACATAGAAATGTTTTGAATTATAATCACCTTCTTTGAGCCAAAAAATCTTAGCCTATTGTTTCTAGAAAATCTTTTATTGATTAAGAGTTTCCAAATATTAATTTCTTACCTTAATGAAATTTACAGAAGTCATTTGTAATTTTACCTTTCTCATCTTTTCCTCAAATCATTCAATTTCACCTTAAGTCCCTAGTAATTTCTCGACCCCATCTAGATAAAGTTTCATTGCAACATTTAACTTTTAAAGAAAGGGGCAAACTAGAATTGGGAATCCACGAATTATGCTCCACTTTAATAAATTGAGCATATTGAATCCAAGCATTCTCAAATTGGTAATGCTTAGAAATAGGAGAAATATAAGTGGAATTAGATTTAAGGAATAATGGGTTATGATCAGATGAGGATTGATCAATGTTACTCACCTAAAAGTAAAGAAATCTCGAGATCCATTCATCATTTTCCAATGCTTGACCAAGGTGCTCCTTAATATATCCATCCTTCTCATTTCCTTTTGCCTAAGTGAAACCACATCCTGCCATTCCTAAATCTTACAGTCTGGCATCATGAACTGCATTTTTGAACTCAATAAGGTGAAAAGGTTATGGATTACCCCCTCTTTTTCTTTTTTGATCTAGAATGTCATCGAAATCTCCCACCACACCAAAGAAGTCACTATATATTTGAAAGAACATAAAAGAGATTCCACAATTGTGCTATGTAATTTCTATTTGGTTCACCATAGAACCCAGTTAATCTCCAATCTTTAGCATATTAACCTGGACCGCCACTTTTATATGATTATTAGAAAATCCAATAAGCTTAGTCTCATTTTTATTCCTCCAAAAAAGGCCAACCCACCACTACAACCCACTGGATTTATGTAAAACAATCCTTCATAACCTAAAAGAAGTCTAACTCTTTCCAATTTTTCCCTAATGTACAAAGTTTTAATAAGGAAAATAAAGTTGGGCTTTTTAGACATGACTAGGTCTTTAAGAACCCAAATTGATCATGGATTACCTATCCCACGATAATTCCAATTCAGGCAACTCATAATGATAGGCGAGCTTTGTCTGTAGAGCTCACCTTTTTTAAGTTTTTTTGAATCTATTTGAAGCTTAGCTTTTGAGTTGGATTTAAGCCCAATACATCACTACTATAAGAAATTCCTTTTTCCTTTCGGTGTCATTTTGAATCAAGAATTACAATCCTTTCTTTATTCCTCAAATTACCTAGATCATTCCCATTTCCTTGAATGTTGCCATCTATGATCTCCTTTCCTTTGGAATTTCCCTCTAAACTTACCTCTTTCTCTTCCATATACTTCTCTCCTATGATGTTTTGATTTTTTCCCTTACCAAATTGTTCGTAATCAACTGCCATGGCTTCACGGTAGTTTGTTGTCCTATGAACACTCCCTTTAATGTAGGTGGCACCTTTCGTAGCCATTGATTACCAAATGAAGAAAGTTGTCTCCTATTTGTGGCTCGTATGGAGTCATCAAAATGATGAATCAATTCTTTAGTGGATTTATGATGGAGTTCAAGACATTGTCATTCACTATGACCCAACATAATGTAGAGAAAACAAATTGTAAGTAAATGTTCATATTTAAACTCTATTGTTACCCAGGCACCTCCCGACTTCTTAATCTTCATCTCATGTTTTAATGGCTGATTAACATCTATAGATACACATATACACATATAATTTTGCCAAGTGCTTGAGAAGTTCTTTGGATTAATACTAATGAAATTTCTAATAAACTTGCCAATGCTTTGAGCCACCTTAACTGACATGAAGCCAATAAGTAGTTTATAAACTTGCACCCAAATACTAACCCAATTCAGAGGCATATTTTTTGGTTGTTTATTGGCTTGAATTTGATTAACCAATAAAAGTTGATTATCAAATGTCTAAGGTCTACCATCAATCACTCTCTGCACATCTAATTCATGGAAAAATTGAAAAATAAATAAGTTTGAACTCAAATCCTTGATACAAACCCCTATACCTAGTCTCCATAGCGCTTCCAATGTTTGTTTTATAGCATGAACATTAATGACCTTTATAGTCAGAAAACATCCCACCAGGCTTTAACGTAAATCAATGGCTTGTTCAACCACTTCTTCTTCTTCTTCTTCTTTTTCTTTTTCTTCTTCTTCTTCTTCAATAATGAGACCATTATTTTCCTCCCCACTAACACTAAAATGATCGTACTGCTCAATGATGATACCAACATTCTTGTGGAGATCACTTATGGCAGAAGAAAAGTTGAAAAAAGATAGTAAAAGTCAAAACTTGCAAAAGACCAATACAATAGCTCTTGTCATGGAGATGGATGTTTGTTACACTAAGATGACTGTACTTTTATTATTTTTACCTTAATTATAAAGTTTCAAAACATAGATTCTAGCAAAGATAAATTTTTGTAATAAAATTGACATATTTTATACTTAAACTAGATAATATATGGCATTATATAATTTGAAAGAAAATAAGCCATAAAAATATCATGAGATGTAATCATAAATACCTCTCGTAGCGTTGAATCACAATTGCCTAGATTGTCCTTCTTTTGTGTCACCAGAATTGTTTTCACCCATGTCTCGGGATGAGAACTTGAATTCACGAACTAAAAACCCCAACAAATAGGAGAAAATGTGTGAAAAAATTTTGATAGAGTTTCGGTATGGAATTCTTTTCTTGCTTACCAAGAACAGAATTCATAGCCCTATTTATAGGGCTCTCATTAAGGTAAATACAATTTCCTTAATAAGTGAGAAATAAATTTGGTAGTTACTAAAATTAAATAGAGAAAATAATAACAGTAATTAATATGTTAGTTACCTAATTTAAATTTGGTAACTGCCCATATTAATATCCTCTTAATTATGACAAATTTCTAATTAAGAGGAATCCAAATGAGGAACTAATTTCATATTAATATTATTTTCTTTTTCGATATTATCACGTATATATTGGGGCTAATTTTTCATCTCGTGAGTCATGGGTGTATCCCTAACTCCTTCATCTCTCACTCGCACGTGACGAAATGATTTTCAATCATTCTCTCCTATCATACAAGTAGATAGTTTGTGTGACCAACATACGTCGAGAACACTAGTGCTATACACCTGTTAGGGATATATAACATCTTAAGAAATAAGATCTTCTCATAATAGTATGCCAAACCCTAGATAGTTTTCTCACATTCGTTGTTTTATCTCATGATCTCATAAAAAATATTTTCGTATTTACTATTGTGTCTCTACTTATAAAGACTATAATAGGTTAACTGGTGAACCACAAAACCACCAAATGTGATCGAAAAACATCTTCCTTATTTACTTTATCCTATCCATCATAGTCCAACTTGCTTTTCTAGTCAGATCTGCTGGGTCAAATGTTTTTCATGACCTTTTGGAGACTAACTAAGCTAGCCACATTGAACTATACTTCTAGTATAAGTTAAGGGTTCTAAGGGTTGGAAAAATAAGGTCTCACACTAGAAAAAATTTGAGATAATTCACATAAGATTCCCTTCCCTTAGTCAACTTAAGCACACATGGTATGATGCATGTGCTATGGTGTTCTCTCTTTTCCTTTAAAGGAGCATATGTCTTTTTTTAACACCATACAGAAGCATAAGATTGTAATGCACCAAAGCATCCAACTTTAGTCTACTTCCTTAAGGACTATTTCTGGCTTTTTGGATAGAATATGATAGTTACATTTAACATATCATCAGATCATTCTTAATCTATTTTGAATCTTAATCCAGAGCACACAAACTCATGTGTGTCTTTATCTCGCACATCAACAAGACTCATCTTTTATATTCTGTAAGACAACACTTTTATTTTGAACAAGTTCTCAAAACTCACTTTATGTTTAAAAAATTGCCTCATATTAGACTTTGTTAACTTATTAACAAAATTAATGTAAACACCTGTGTGAGTGGGTTACTTCTCTGTCTGACATGCTTTATCTTATAACAGTAAATGTTTACATATAAACATTCACACTCATGTATTGCCGACAATGAACTCAATTATTATTATTCATAAATAATAATGTCAAGATATTATAGTATAAATCAAATTCTATGCAAACCCTGAGACCTAACATGTCTCTCAGACACATCTTTTGATACAGGTTTAATTAAAGGATCTGTTATCATATCATGCGTAGAAATATACTGAAAGTTCACTTCTCCTATGCAACTATGTCTTTAATGTATTAATACTTAATGTCTATATGCTTTGTCCTACTATGAAATTTTGGATCTTTAATGTAAGCTATCGATGATTGACTGTCACAAGTTCCTCTAAGGCATTTACATTCAGACGGTTCATAAATTGTTTTAACCAAACTGCCTCTTATACTGTAGCTAAGGAAGCGACAAATTCTGTTTCCATTGTCGAAAGGGCTACATAGGTCTGGTTCTTGTTACCCCATGAAATGACACCCTTGCTTAGCAAGAAAATATAACCTAATATGGATTTCCTCTCATCCATATCTCCTCCCCAATCAGCATTGGTATATCCTCTAAAATGCAGATCCTTTCCTTGAAAGGAGAGAGAATAATCTGCGGTACCTTTGAGTTATCTAAGTATCCTTTTTACCGCCTTACAATATGCTTTGCCTGGGTTAGATTGATATCTACTCACCATGCCCACAACATAGCATATATCAGGTCTGGTACACAACATTGCATACATCAAACTTCCCACGACACTGGCGTATGAAACGTTCTTCATACGTTCTATCTACTCTTATATCTTAGAGCACATACTTTTGCTAAGAGACTGATTCTTAGCAATGGGATTGTCTATGGGCTTACAGTTTTGCATAGTAAAACGTTTAAGAACTTTGTTAATGTATGTCTTTTGAGACAGTGACAATAATCTTCTTGAGTGATCCTTTGAAATCTTAACTCCAAGTATATAATCTGCTTGACCCATGTCTTTCATCTTAAAGTTGGATGACAATCAATCTTTGATAAGATTTACATATTCTTTGTCATTCCTGCCGAGTATGTCGTCTATATACAATGTTAAAATGACAAACTTATTTTAAGAGCTTTTTGAATAAACATAATGGTTTTCATCAATCATGTTGAACTCATTTGACATGGCTGCTTCATGAAATCTTAAATACCATTGTCTCGAAGATTGCTTTAGGCCATAGATTGATCTCATCAATTGACAAACCTTATGTTCGCTACCTTTTTCGATGAAACCTATAAGCTATTCCATATAGATTTCTTCTTTTAATCCTCCATTGAGGAAAGCAGTCTTTACATCTATTTGATGTAGCTCTAGGTCCAAACTAGCCACTAAGGCTAGAATTAACCTTATCAATGTAAATCTAATAACTTTATCGATGTAAATCTAACAACAGGTGAAAAAGTTTCCTCATAGTCAATTTCTTCCTATTGTGTAAACCCCTTAGTGACTAGTTGAGCTTTGTATATTTTGATACTGCCATTAGCTTTTCACTTTATTTTGAGAATTCACTTATTCCCAATTAGTTTGCGTCCTTTAGGTAGATCAACCAATTTTTAAACGTGGTTTGACCTCATGAAAGCCATTTCTTCTTCCATTACCTTAATCCATTTATCTTTAGCTAGGCACGAGAGAGCTTCTTTTACATTTTTATGCTCATCATTTTCTTGTGGTGTAATAAAAAAAGCCTCATTCGTACCTTTGATCTCAAATCTTTGGCGTGGAACACTTTTTCTTTTAGATTTTTGAGATTTCAAATCTTGATAAACATGTCTTATATATTCATCATAGTTTAGAATGCTTTCACTAGGATTAAACTCTACGCTCCCACTCAAATGAGGATCCTGAATGTCAATACTCCTACTGGAGTTAGGCATGCTCATTCTTCCACTGGAGAATGGATCGCGAACATCCGGACCATTGAGAAGAGAGTCTTGACCTTCTTCATCAATTTTTCTCCCACTCGGATGGAGTGATTCAGGTTGTTCATCTTCTTGAGTTTCGTAAAAAGTAAAGTCTCGACTTACTTCATCTAACTTCGAAAACCCATTTTCCAAAAATACGACATCTTGTGATTCAAATTCTATTACCAACCTATTTGTTTGCTCACCCATGAACACATATCCTTTTGATACATCAGAATATTGCACAAAAATATTCTTTTTACCTCTTGGTCCTAATTTACCAAATTTATTCGAGGTATCATGGACATAGCAGCACAACCCCAATGGTGTAAATAACTCAGGTTGGGTTGCTGACTAGTCCATAACTCATAAGGAGTGGAAGTAATAGATTTGGAGGGCACACGATTTAGAATATATGTGACCGTTAACAAAGCATATTCCCAATAGGAGATAGGAAAATATGCTTGAGCCATAATTGAACGTACCATGTCTAAAAGGGTTCTATTTTGCCTTTTAGCAACACCATTTTGTTGTGGAGTTCGAGGAATAAAAAACTGATGCTTTATCCCTTTTTCATCACCTAAAGGTTTAAATTTTTCAAAAAGATATTCTAGACCACGGTCGGTTCTTAAAGCTTTAATTTTCTTATCCAATTAATTCTTAACAAGATTCATAAAAGTTTTAAAGAAACTCAATGCTTCAGACTTGCGAGAAATCAAATAGACATGACCATACCTAGTATAGTCACCTATAAAAGTGATGAAATAATAGGCCTCATGTCTTGTCCTAACATTCATTGGATCACAGACATCTGAATGAATTAATTGCAAAGGAATTGAGCCTTAGGATCCTTTTTCGAACGTTTTTCTAACTAGTTTTCCTTGCAAACAATGCTCACATGTAGGTAATTCAATCTCATTTAAATCACCTAACAAACCTACCTTAGCCAACTGACGCATTCAGTCTTGCCCGATATGGTTCAATCTAGCATGCCATAATTTTACATTATCCTTATACATATTTGAAGTAGAAGAGATTAAAGAAAAACTAGCTTTATTAGAATAGTTAGGATCAACATTCATAATTATAAAATTATCCGAAACAAAACCAGAACCATAAAAAATGTCACTGAAAAATAGGTCAACCTTATCATCCTTAAAATGCATAACAAACCCAAGTTTCATTAAAGTTAAAACAGAAACTAAGTTCCTACAAATGTCAGGAGCATAAAGCACATTGTGTAGGAGTAAGATTAGACCTTCACGCAAGACTGGTTTGCGTGTGCCAATTCTTAGGATTGCCACTCTGGCATTATTGCCTACATAAATCCACTTTGCTCTAGCAGTTACTCATAGAAACTCGACAAAGGCATCTTGATCCCTTATCATATGATCCATTGCTCTCAAATCAAATGGCCATAAAGGATGAAGTTCAGTTAAAAATGCAGAACTTGATACACAAATTTCACTCACTTTTGAGTTAGAATAGTGTACCTGTTTGGGCATAGTGCAATTTTTTCCATAGTGTCCCTTCTGCTAAGAGTTGAAACATTTTACCCTAGAAATGTTCACTTTCTTTTTGCCTTTAGACCCTTTTTCGTTCTGCTTAAATTTTTACTTTTTAGGCTATTGAGCCCTTTTTTTGCCTTTTCTATGGAAGCTCCTCTTCTTATTCCGGTTTGATCTTTTCTTACCAAAATTGAAGTGTGCCATATGCACTTCAGTATTGACCTTGATTGATGCTAAACGGTCTTCTTTCAACTCCAAATGTCTAGCGACATCCTTAAATGTCTTAATGCTATCCATATGAGTTAGTTGCATTTTCATGTGCTCCTAACTCCTTGGCAAAGATCGGATGATTGCCTGAACCTATTGCTCATCAGTAAACTTATGACCTACATCAGCAAGCTCACAAATCATATTCTCCATCTCTCGGAGATGTTTCTATATTGAATAATCAGGCCTTTTCTGATATGTATCAAATTTGATCATTAAAGATCGGAGTCTAATTAGAGATACTTCTCCAAACTTCTCCCACAATGCGATCCATTGCATTTTGATATGAGCGAAATTGCATGGTGATATCATCTTCCATTGCACTTAGGAGGATGATACGAGCAATAGAGTTCTTCTTTTTCCATGATATATAAACTGCTTGATCCTGCTTATGCTGAGCAGAAATGCCATCCTCAGGTTCATTCATTACTGAACTTAAGGTTTCCGGAGCCTCTTGCTCCTCAAGCACATAATGGATTTTCATACTCCAAATTTTATAGTTGTCGCCATTCAATTTCATATCTTTGTTCAATTTAGCGACTATCGATTTGGAAGCCATTTAGATCATCTGATCAAAAATTAAAAAATATGTTGCACTTATTAAGAAGAATATGGCAATACATGTTATTTACTATACATATGAAATTATAATCTACTAAAGTTATCTATTAGGCTTAAAATCGAAAAAGTTACTATCAGTATCTAATTACCCTCTAAGTTTTAATGTCTAACCTTACAAATTAAAATTTCATGCATAGTAAATTTGATTTATTGGATATTAAGTTCTTTAACTTGATCGAGGATATAAAGTGTATAAGATAATTAAGCCTTAACTTAATAATCAAGCAACTATTCTACTCATAAAACATTACATGGCAAATACTATTAAAATAAACACATTCATCATAAAAATTATAAGCCACCATAATATCCAAAATCAAAATAAACACATTTATTATAAAGTCCAATAAATCCAAAAGAAGACATAAATGTCTCATCTCAAAACAAAAATTAGGAAACAAAATTCTTAACATAAAAGTCGGCAAAAAAAGTATTATGACACTTGTGTCAAAAAAGTAACCAGGATCCCGATGGACCTAACACAATCCTAGTCACTGGAATTGTCATCCTGACCATACGCATTAACTGTAGGGGTACTCCATGTGTGTAATCGGTTAACCATAGGCAATTAACTATACGTTCACTTCTAAGCACCATCTCAGATTGAGCACCATCTCAGATGGAGTGTTGCTCTTGTACACTGCTCGTTTCGCTACCTTATATTAAAATTTAATTATGGAATCCTTATAAGTTTCTTGCTAGCACTCAACAAATAAGTTCTAGAGTTCCACATGGTAGCTAAAAGATTCACACATCACATCATAAAGTAACTTATGATTCCACCCCTTGTCCAGGCCACCAATCTAAATATAGTCTTGCATCTTTCTATACATTTTGACTATATGATGTCCAATAGCATAAATATCATAACTCCTTGCCTTTTTATGAAACCTCATGCTGTGGACCTCATGCATTCGTGCATTGGTCAAAGCAACTCCTTGAAGAGTGTATGGAACCATAGGTATCCTTATCATCGTCATATCTGTTACACATACCGGTATATAAAAAATTTTTTTTAGTACACTCATGTACAAACAAAAATTGATTGAAACTCATTTTAATCAAATATAAGGACAAAATCCTCGTAATTAATTTTCAAACATATTTGAAAATTAAAGAAGGCAGAAAAAGCACAATTTTCTTACATTTTCATAAATATTTAAATAAAATAATTAATAAAAAATAATTTTGTAACTCAATTTTTTTTTAAAAAATCACTAAAAAATCAAAAAAATTAAGAAAATTAATTTAAAAAAAATTGGGTAAAAAATGGTGGCTGGATGAGCCCTCATGCGCCCACACGTACTGGTGAGAGTGGCCCTCATGTGCAACAGAGGAACCATGTGCTAGCTGAGCACCTTGCCACGTGGTGTGACCTCACTAGGCCACATGGCGGGACTATGTGACACATGGCTACCGTTCATTGGTCCATGTGGAAGCCACGTGGACACACTGGAATGATAAACATGACATGTGGTATGATCGCAGACTGCCAGGTGGCATTTGGTCACTAGTCCACGTGTCGACATGTGGCATGACTTACTAAGTCACATTTTTGGACCCACATGACAAGTGACTACATCGTAGGCTGCCAGGTGGTATGAGACGTCAAGCCATGTGGCTGCCTTTTACTATGTGTCATCCCCACAGGCTGGCATGTGGCGATACGTGTTAACTTTTGGTTGGTCCATATGGTGCCGCATGGTACCAAATGGACCCCCTACTGCCATGTCATCTGACACGTGGTGCTTCACGATAACACCACGTGTCACCCCCTCATTGGGCCATGTGGCTGAGTGATGTCTCACTCAACACGCGTGGCGATGCGCGTTTGGAGACATGCCTTCTAGCATGCGCCCAGCGCACCGGTGGCAGGAGTAATCCACACACCGCCTTTCCAGTGGTTTCAAGCCGTCGAATTTTTTTCTATGGGGGGGTTTTTGGGGTCTCCGAGTCTAATGATATGGTCAAAAAAAATTTCACTAGAAATATTTGTTATGGACTTTTAATTAATTATATAATTTCGATGTCCAAAAAATCACAAAATAAATTTTCAGACCAGAATTAAAAAATAAACACATACAGAACAGATCTGAAGTGCAAATTAATTAACATATTAACATGTCTGAATTTTCATAAAAATACAGATTTACATATAAATCATGCCGCAACGCAAAAATATGGCTTTGATAACAATTAAAAAAATAAGCCATAAAAATATCACGAGATGTAATCATAAATACCTCTTGTAGCATTGAATCACAATCGCCTAGATCGTCATTCTTTTGCGTTACCGGTATTGTTTTCATCCACGCCTTGCTATGCCTTGAGATGAGAACTTGAATTCACGAACTAAAAACCCCAACGAATAGAGAGAAAATGTGCAGAAGAATTTTGACAGAATTTCGATAGGAAATTCTTTTCTTGCTTACCAAGAATAAAATTCGTAGCCCTATTTATAGGGCTCTCATTAAGGTAAATAAAGTTTCCTTAATAAGTGAGAATTAAATTTGGTAGTTACTAAAATTAAATATAGAAAATAATATCAGTAATTAATATGTCAGTTACCTAATTTTAATTAGATAACTACCCATATTAATATCATTCTAATTAT
Organism: Excoecaria agallocha; assembly: GCA_037975025.1. NCBI lineage: Eukaryota > Viridiplantae > Streptophyta > Magnoliopsida > Malpighiales > Euphorbiaceae > Excoecaria > Excoecaria agallocha. The sequence goes on from CM075815.1 coordinate 9,157,982, forward strand.
GACAAATTTCTAATTAAGAGGAATCCAAATAAGGAACTAATTCCATATTAATATTATTTCCTGTTTTGATATTATCACATATATATCGAAATCAATTTCTTATCTCGTGAGTTATGAACGTATCCCTAACTCCATAATTGATTGTAAAAATGGAAGCAAATCGAATACCCACGAAAAAATATTATATCAAAATTTTAAATTAAACTAGATAATATGCATAAACATATTTCAAATCCGATTATAATTATCCAAATACAGTACCCAAACCTGTTTAATAAATATCCAATTAACATATAAAATATAACTAAATTTCTAATATTAGCAATAAATTTTAATTCAATTTAATATAATATATGATGCATACTATAAATATATATAGTAATCATATTAATATTTATATTAAATAATATAAATTTTACATTGTGTTTGAGGATAACTATTATTTTTAATAAATTAATAATTAAATTTATATACAGATTGGATAGTGAGTAGAGTACCCAGTAACCTATATTCGAACGCAACACAGATAATAATATTAATACCTGAACCCATTTCAAATTCGTTTAACAACTATTTAAATCTGTTTTATATTATTAATACCATAATCCATTTCAAATTCGTTTAACAATTATTTAAATCTGTTTTATAAGCAGATCCAATATCTTAAAAATATGATATACTATCATTTTTAAAGATAAAAAAAATCAAGAGATTTTCTAACCTTTTAAAAATTTTAAGGGGAAAAAAGACCTTAACCCATAGAAATATTTTTTTCATGTGCGATTAAATTTTTTTATTAGGATTATTATTTATTTATTTGTTCTTTAAAAAAAAAAAGCCAATAGAAAGAACAAATAAAATTAGTCCAAGCATAACTTTCTATCATGCCGTGCTTTGTAATTTCTATATCATATAATTATAATATTATATAAATATATAATTAGGTCAAAGTATATTTTCGACACTCCCAAGAGTCACCATGCATTTTAGATTTTACTATTGACTCTCTAACTCCCTATTATGTTTTATTGAGTCATTGCATGGTAACGTATTAGTGCATTTCTATCTTAATTTGATATAAAATATAAATATTATTTAATAAAAATATTTTCGTACAATTATTGTTAAATATTATATAATAGATTTATTTTTGTTACATATTGAGTTTCTAAATTAATTTTTTTTTTTGTTGAGTTAAATTTTGGACCTAAATTTTGATAAAATGATAATTATTAAATACCACGGTATATGTTGTTTGTAAATGATATTGTATTAGTGGATAAGTATTTGGGAAAACAAATATTTTAAACTAAGTAGGTGCATACAGACGTGCAGAGAATACTTGAGAGAGTTTTACAGAACAATTATCAGACTGGCTAACGCTTTTATTGTAGTGAGTGTTAGCAACAAAATTTCAGTATAAACACCAAGTAAATGTTGCGTAAATAAGAATGTTAAAGTGGACGAGTGGATATTAGATTGGACAAGATCATGAATATTGAGAATATGAGACTGAACTTATATATAGCACATATTGAAGATCAAATAATTAAAAGAATATTGCTTAAGATGGTTTGGATATAGATTTCAACATACTCTAATTCGATTGTATAATCGATTAATTGTAAAAATAAAGATAACATAAAGAGAAATAATGTTTGAAAATTTATAATTACTTAATATTGAAGTGGATATAGCTTTACACGAAATGAACTAGAGATGGAGAGAATTTACCATATAGTTATGGGATTAATGCGTTGTTGTAACGTGATAAAATAATTATTCAAGAATTTAATAATATAAATACAATAACAAAAATTTATTGGGAGGCCCAAATATTTGGTTTTTCTGGCTAATGTTTGGATTTGGAATTCGACAGTAAATCAACTTTCCTTTATGTTTTTTTTTTTCATATTTAAAATCTCTAGTTTCTTTTATCTTATTATTATTATTATTATTATTATTATTATTATTATTATTATTATTATTATTATTATTATTATTATTATTATTATTATTATTATTATGCATAGGAGAAGATTGAATATGTACCTTTTTTCACTACAGTCCACTCAACCAATCTACTATTAGCTTTATGGCATATGATACAGCTAATTTCAAGCTGCAAGCTTACTTTGTTTATTATTTATTAACTATTATCAGCACAATCAGTTTAGCTGATATTTTTTTTTGTCATAAAGATAGCTATTTACTTCCAATTAATTTTCTTTCTTTTTTTTTTTTTTAAATAAAAGATAGCTATTTAATTTGTTGGTTGTTTTCCTATTTGACTTTCAGGTTTGTAACTACAACATGTGTTGTGTATATGCATCTCAAAAGATTGCTATTTAGTTGGTTGGTTGGTTGTTTAACTATTTGACTTTTCAGGTTTGTAACTACAACATGTGTTGTGCATGTACAGCTCAAAAGTAACCCCGCAGTATAATATATTTCTTCAAAATTAGATGGAATAGAATAACGAAGAACAAATTGTTTGGCTAGAACGGTGAAATTTGGATTTTTCATAGACATGTCTACTTTGAAATTGAACCCAAGTTAAGAAGAAAAGCACATAAATATGAAAAGTTAAGATTCAGATTTGATATGAAATCCGTATAGACTGATCCAAAATTAATTTAAATGATTTGGATTACAATATTGATGAGTTCCAAAATGTTAGAACTAAAATGAGATGGTTGGAAGGTAAAGTAAACTGCCACTGATTCTCAGCAAGCAATGGCCGATCTGTAAAATAAATGAAGACTAACTCCTGACGCACAGCCGATTAGCACTCTGAAATTTAAATTAGAGAGAGAGTTTAGAGAGAGAAAATAGAGAGAAAAGGGATGCGTATGAGATACCTCTGTTATGAGTCTCTTTCCATATTTATATGGTGCCTAGATGGTGGTTGCATTTGAATACCGCTTTTAATATATGCAGTTTGCAAATTTATAGTGTTTGATGTGACAGTTTGCAGAGCATATCCTGTGAATGTGACAAGTTCGATTGACTTTGGGTATATCGACAACAATGTTCGATCAATCCAATAGTGTTTAACCTATCCAGATAGTCAATAGGTGTAGACGCCGTGACCCAAGATAATTTAGATCAGGGTTACTCGATAATGAGTACATAGTGTATTATTGACAATAGGTACGGATCTTAAAGCTTCGATTGTGAATTTTTCACATTTTTCTCAAAAATTTTATGATTTGTTTTCAAGTGTTTCAGCAAAAGAGCATGAAAAACCCTGATTTTGGCCTTTAGAGGTGACAAACGACATGAGGGATAGTTGTTTGTGGTCTTCTCTCTCCTGTCCAAGTCAGATCAGGGTATTTTTGTAATTTTTAAATTTTTGCCTGAAAGACACCCGTCCCTCAATGGGAGATGCCCGTCTGTGGGTCTTTTTTCAGATTTTTCACATTTCTAGAATTCAAAAAAGGAAGATAAACTTTTAAAAGGATTTTCATCCAGATTTTATGGAAGGATATCTTCAGATTTCCTAAGGTAGAGTTGGAATCAGACTCCAACTCTACCCTAAGTATAAAAAAAAATATTTTTAGGGTTTCCAAGGGGGAGAATCTCTTTTGAATACAGAAGAAAAATCTTAGAGAAGAAGAAAAGATAATTTCTCTCTCTCTCTCTCTCTAAGAAGAAAGAAACTCCTTTAACAATCTTTTAATCAAAACGCACACACACATAGTGAATAATCATTTGATTTTCTGAAAACCAAAGAGCACAATCAGAGTGAAGATTTGTACTACAAGGATTTTAGAGTTAGAATATCTCTTGAGGGTAATATTCTAGGTTCTCTTTTTATTTTTCCTCTCTAGAATTTCCATGCACGATCATGTTAATATTTGTTAAAATAATCATTTCTAAATACTGTGTTTGATTGATTTGCATGCCTAAAATGTGATGAGATATAAATCTGGATTGATATGCATATTAGAAGCATGGTTAGATAAAAGATTCCTCAATTGTTGTATAATTTCAAGTTTTCTTTTATTTTGTAATTTAGTGAGTCTTTAGTATGTTGAAGGCATGATTTAAGGTTATGTTGTTGTTTTGGCATGTTTTAGGTCATAATAGTTATGTATTTATGGTTAGAGGTAATTTTGCATGTTTTTGGCTTTAAAATTCTGCATTCTACTCTATCCAGCAAGTGATGGATGGAAATAAGCCTCGATGGATGCCCGTTTGTCAAAGTGACAGACGAAACGTCGCGGGGTTTCTTCTCGTCCCATGCCTCGTGCAGTTGTGGGTGTCCATCACCCATCTAGGGGCATATGTGGCTGGTTTTTAGGCATTTTTACATGTATTTCATGCATTTCACAGTATTTACATTATTTATTTGATCCCCATAATGTTTATGCATCATTCTGTATGTTATTTAGTTTTATATGTATTTCTTTTTTTATACTGTGTTAATTAAATAAATGATTTCCTTTGCTATATTTTGTCATTTAATTGTATAATGCTAATTCATTTGTTTTTTTTATGGTTTTGGTGAGTATGTAAATTCTTTCATCTTTTGAGGGTTTTATGAGATTTTTTGCATTAGGAATCGTGCTTCTGATTGGATGATCACCATCAGCCCATCAGGTTATTTCATTTAATTATTTTATTTATTATTTTAGTTTATCTTTATTATTTATTTCATTATTTTCTATTTATTTATTTTGGAATATTTGGATGTTTTTTTTATTTCAAAAATGTAATTAGGGGTGAGCATGGACCGGTTAACCAGTTCATGAGCCAAAAAATTAACCAACACATTAATATCAGTTTTTTAAAGTCATTAACCATTAACCAATCTATTACATTCGGTTAACCAATCTATTGGTTTCGGTTTTTTGGTTTGGTTAACCAATATTTTTCAGTTAACCATTAAAATTTATAACATAAAATTATATATATAAAAAATTGTACAAAGTTCAATTCAATTTCAAATGTGTAAAGTAATTTAATATAAAAATTATGAAACAAATATAATTTACTAGCAAAAATTCATTTTTTATAAATTAATAGTTAATATTATAAAATAGATTTGATATTCATTGAAAATTAATATGTTTGATTCTAAGTCAAATAAAATTTTGGATAATATTAGATGGTATAAAATAAACTCTAAAACTATAAGAAAATATAATTTAAGTAAAATATGAAAACCAATATATGATAAAAAATAACATATATAAAAGTTAATCGGATACTATATATAAATATTACTATATAATTAAAGAGAATGACGTAACATAAATTTAGTTTAAAGTATCATATAAATTTTATAGGAAAACATAAAAAATTAAAGTATAAAAATAAAAATATAATTTAAATATATTTTAAAGTATTATTTTATGTAAATTTTAGAGAAAAATAGAAAAACAATTGAAGATATAAATGACACTTGTTCAGTAAGTGAATTGAATGGTCAAGTAACAAAGTGGGGTATGGTTAGTACCCTCAAATATCATACCCAAGGGATTGAGGATACAAGTAGTGAAAATCAATTGTATGCTATAGAATTTCCATTTTTTTGTGTGTGTGTAAGCTATCAACTAAATGGTATGCAGAAAATTTAACAATGAAAATAAACTTGTAGTATTTTTTTTCTTTTATCTATCAAATAAACAAGTATAAAATTTGATAAGATAAAAGCATTTATTGGATTCACTCATCCTCCCCATACCCAATGTGAATTAATTTAACCTAAAGATATAAACAAATTTAGGATAACCCTCTTAACCCAAACGTCCCATTCCGAAGCAAGCTACTCTAATTACAAGGTGTCCCATTCCGGAGCAAGCCCTACAATTAGCCTAAGCACGGGTCTAATATCCTAAGTTTGGTTTGCTTTCCTATTTTGGAGCCAAAAAACTTGAAACTCATCTATTTCACTCCACACTCTAGTCCTAGAATCACAATATCCTGCATATTAAGAGTCCCATTTCGGAGTAATCTAAAATTTACAGCATTTATGATAAAAGAAAAGAGAAATATACATTCATAGCATTCAACCATCCAAGTGTAACATCCAACAATGATATATGACAAACCCATTCATTAAAAGCTGGAAATTAATTCAAGATAATAAAAACTAATGAACCATCAATAGAGCAATAATGAAACAAACCATTCATATATATATATAAACTCAAAATATGTTCAATATTCACATTTAGGGTAGAGGGATTCAAAGATCCCCTAAACAACTAGAGACTACTCACTACCCATTACAAAATAATAAGAGACACTACAAGAAAATCTTGAAATAGCAACGGAATTGATTCCATTGCTAATTTAGCAACGAAAAAATATTTTCGTTGCTATTTAGCAACGAAATATAGTTTCTGTTGCAAAAATTGATCGAATTTTATAAAATTAGCAATCGAAAAAAATTTGGTTAGCTTCCATTACTAAAAGTGGAGGGAATTTATGGCGCCAATATTTAGCAACGGAATTTGTATTCCGTTGCTAATTAAGGTGGCAAAAAATGGCGGATAAAATTTGGGATGGAAAATAGCAATGAAATTTAAATTCCATTGTTAATTTAGCAACCGAAATTGAATTTCGTTGCTATTTAGCAACGAAATTCATATTCAGTTGCTAAATTAGCAACGAAATTCAAATCCGGTTGGTAAATTAGCAACAAAATGTATATTCCGTTGCTAAATTTCACTGTCAACGAAAAATAGCAACCGAATAAAATTCGGTTGCTATTTAGCAATGGAAATTTGTTTCGGTTGCTAAAATAACAACAAAAATTAATTTTCGTTGCTAAATAGCAACCAAATTTTATTCGGTTGCAAAAATAGCAACGAAAATTAATTTTCGTTGCTAAATAGCAACCAAATTTAATTCGGTTGCAAAAATAGCAACGGAATAATTTCTCCATTGCTAAATTAGGGGCATTTAAGTACTTTTACCTTTGTTAGAATTATAAATTGCGAAAACCCTAGATTTTCATCTCTTCCCTCACACTGCCTTCCCTCTCTCTATCTCTCTAACGAAGCAGTCGACAACAGACATCTCCTCCCTCACACACCGCCGCCCCTCTGTCTCTCTCTCCAGCAAGAAAGTCGATGGCAGACATCTCGACTTGCTGCAACTCGCCACAGACGACAAATTTCGGGTATGATTTTTCTTTTCTTATTTTCTTAATATATATGTAACATAAACAAATAAAACTTCGACTAGCAGAACAAAAATGGCATTTTGTTCTCTTAATCAATGATTTTTTTATTATCTTACAAACATGATTCTCTTAATCATTGATTTATTTTTCCTTGTCTACGGATGAACTGTCAGGTCTTGTGTGTTGTTATCAGAGACTAGGATTGATGTGTGGTTTATTTGGTTTTTTTGCTGCACTCCTTGGCTACTATAGTTTGCAGACGATGCTGTGGAAAGCTGGTTTGGAGTTATGGGCTATATAGGGGTCTGATTTTGTTTAGCTGGCTGTGAATTCCCACTTTTTTGGTTCCGTATAAAAGGTACTGTGGAATTGCTTGCTTTGGAGTACTACTAAATTTTGGTTGCTTAAGAGGCACTACAGATTTCTGCTTTGATGATTGCTCTTGAGGCTCATGCAGATCTCGTGGTACCTGTTTGTCCATGAAGAATTACAAATTCATGCTTAACAGTTTTGCCTGAGTGGCTGATTTTTCATATGTTAGTTTTAGTGTTTTAATTCTTCAGGGTTGCCTTAGTCTTGGCTTTTGAATGTGTGGTTCTTGTTGGTTATGGTTTTTCAACTTTGGTCTCTGCTGGAATTGTTGTAATAGCAGTCTACTGGGCATCCTTTTGCCTACTGTCTATGCTCTTTTGATTTAATGGAATTCATTGGCTTATAAAAAAACATGTGATTTCTGGACTTTTTAGAAAAAAAATGTTTAGTGATTTTCTTATTAAAATATCTATGCAGCTGGGCAAGACCAAAGCATTATATTAGGTTCAAGAGCTCTCCTTTTTTTTTTCTCAAAACATTTCTTGGTTTGTGTTACAAAATGCTAGAGTTCATTGAAGATGGTATGGCCTTTTGCTTTTAAATGGAAGTTTGTTTGCTACTAACTGAAGCATCGGGAGAAATTCAAAGTGTTCGGTAATCGATTACGTCAAATGCTTTAACATGGACATGTATATATATTTTGCATATACATTTCTATTGTAGGATGGCAGCAACAAGTTAGATGAATAGGAAGAAGAACTATAAGACATTTATATAACCCAATAAGATTTAAGAGTAATTTTCTGCTCTGTTGCTTTTTCAATTTGATTTTAGTTGATAATGTGTTTATTTTAATCATAATTATTGGAGTTAGATGTTGCAACATATTTGATTTAACTTTTGAGGTCAAGTGTCATGTTGTCATTATATATTATGCTTGATTTTGACTCAAGTGCATGTATAATTAATTTTGTTCATCTAAAGCCAATGCTAAATTTATATTCGACTAATTATTTTAATTGAATTTAATGAAATGGTTGTAGTTGGACATTTTCAGGAAGACACTTAGCAGTCACTTCAAGAGGATGAAGAAAGTACTGATCCTGTAAGTGATAGCTTTTTCTATGCCTTATTTTTTTTAATTTTATGAATAACAATGTATATGAAGGTTTTGAATTCAATTAGTATGTTTTTATGAGGTTTGGGATGGATAAGGAATTAGGGATTGAGGTTTTGACTGGGTTGGTTCTAATATTCACGCAGAACTCCTTAGAAGTCGCACCTAAAGTTCCACATGGAACACATTTAGGGATAGAATTGAATCTCACATTCCAATATTACAAATTCATGGCATTTACAGGACTACACTCATGTGAGAACTGTTTAGTTATTCTTTTGAAATGGTGTACATTTGAGGTTGCAATAACTTTTAACAGCTATACTTGCATGTAGAAGTAAACAAGAATTTGGGCATTTATTTTTTTATTTTTGGTGAACTACTAGTGTACAGGCAAAATGAATTTACTGCATTCCCTGTCTGGACTTTTTGATCTTTGCAAATATAGAAATTGAAGTGCTATTGCAAATGTTACACTAATGGTCTTAGTTAGGCAATTTTGTTATCTATACCTGTAAGTTTTTGTGCTCATTTCCTTTACTTTTTATTTTTTTTATCATAAGTAATATACAAACTTTTGTACACAAATGTGCTTGAAATAAGAGAATCAGAACATAAGGTGCACTCTCAAGCTGAAACACTTGGGTGTGCTTTGGATGTACATAGTCTGGAGTTGAGAGTTAAAGCTGCCAATGAGGCTGAGGCTGCTTGCCAATGAGGCTGCTTGCGATATTAAAGTAAAATATAACTTTGATTAGCTTTTACAATGAATTGCATTAAAAGATATACCTATGTCCTCGAGAGGTTACAGGATATACCACTTGGACCTGGTGACAAATGCAGAGTTTACTTGCTTTTAATTTCTTGGAAAACTTGAGCATTTTAGAAATTTACTTGTTGGGTCATTGGTGATAAAATTTTTGCCACAGGAACTTATATGGGATCTTGATTAGTTGTTAGTCACTTGTTGGCTCATTGAAATGAAATATGCTTCACATGTTTATGTATCCAGTAGGACACTATTTCTTTTATGGTGTGTTTTTCTGGAAGACAAATTAAACTCTTATATGTGTTTGTTTTTGTGCTTCATCTGCCTTTCATTTAAATTGTTTCTTTCTGTGTTCTTTGAAAACTCAAGTTATTGCTGTAGTGAAAGGCTAATTTTTCTATACCTTTGAGCTACAATCTGTTTCTTGCTTGTAAATCTGAATGCTACATTCTTGCTACGAGAAACTTAATAACACTTATGATGAGCTGAAATGGTAAAAAAGCCTATTGATTTACCTTCATGTGTTCTTCTTTTAGTTAAAGGAGGGATGTTCTCCTTGTTGTCATTTTCACTTAAATTCTTATATAGATTACTCTTTATTCTATTTTTTAGTTGTAATTGTGAAATTTTTTTCCCTTATTGTAGAATGAACAATGGTATTTTGACTATTATTTCTTATTGCTTGTTATACAGGAAATAACTATGGGTAGAAAGCCTACATATCCTGAAGTTTTTATGCACACTCACATAAAAAAGCATGATGGTCAGACATTCGTCAATACCCGTTGTAGACAACTCAATGTATGTTAAATTTATACATCAATATTAATTATTTTATAAAAATATAGCTAATTAATTTTAATTATTGTAATGATAGGAGCAAATACAAGAGACTCTTATTCAACAGCGGTAGAGCTCTGAAAGTAGTTGGTGGTAAGAATAACCGTGGGAGGATTATTGGTTTAGGTTCAATTGCAAATACTTCACATTCAAATTCCTCTACATCATCTATAGCTGCTTGTAGTAAGCGATGCGAATCTTCTCAGAAAGTCGTTCAGCTAGAGACCGCACTCACCATGTTGATGGATACTGTAACCCAACTAAAGAATTGAGTAGAAGATTTGGAAACCAGGGGTGCCCAACAGTCAAATCGTTCTCCTTCACCTCCACTAACTACATAGCTTAGACTTTTATTTTTAGATTGTTATTGATACTGATTTTATGCTGTTTTTATTATGGTCTCCTTCACCTCCACCAGCTACATAACTTAAGACTTTTATTTTTAGATTGTTATTGATACTGATTTTATGTTGTTTTTATTATGGTTTTCATAAAATTTTACTTTACAGTAATATAATATATTTTTAGGATTTTAATTTTTGTGCATTACAATTTTAATATTATATTATCAATAACAATATTTTCTTTTCATAATGAATTTGAATTATATTTATTTATAAATAAATAATTTGATTTAACTAAAATATTATGCCAATCTAACAAAACTAGCATAATTTTACAATTTATAATGTTATAAATAGTTTTTATTTAGCAATCGAAATCATATTTCGTTGCTAAATTTACCAACAGAATGACAATTCGGTTGCTAAATTTACCAACCGAATTCATATTCTGTTGCTAAATTTAGCAATGGAATAACAATTCGGTTGCTAAATTTACCAACCGAATTCATATTCCATTGCTAAATTTAGCAACATAATTTAAATTCGATTGGTAATGTTGACCAATTAACCAAAATGTACATTGGTTAGATATAGCAACGGAATTTAGATTCCGTTGCTAATAAAAATTAGCAACCAAAAATAGCAACGGATATTCGATTTGTATTTTTAACAACCGAATATATTTCCGTTGCTAATTTTTGTTGCTAAATTACCAACGGAAATATTTTCAGTTGCTAAATTTACCAACTGCCAAAATTGCAACCGAATTTTCCGTTGCTATTTTTGATTACCAAAGAAAATTCACCAAATTCGGTTGCTAATTTCCGTTGCTATTTCTAAATTTTCTTGTAGTGAGAGAAGGAAAGAATAAACCCAAAAATTTCACAGAGGAAGAAAATCTAGCTGAATCCCAAGCTTTTTTAACATTCTTTTCCAAATCTTCAATGTAAATAAGCTCGAAGATGTGAAAAAAAGAAAATCTAAGCTAAGTATGGTGTGTAATCTAAGTATTTTGCTATAAAACTACCTATTTTAAAGTAAAATCTATGTATCTATGTATACAAATGAAGCAAAGAATGAAAGAGAGAAGAAATAAAACCTTAGATCTGAAAAGAAGAAGAACTCTTGAGTCTGTAGAAAAATCCACTGTATGAAGGCCAAAAAGGGTCACGGTCAATCGAAAATTTATGCTAATTGTGACCTATTAAAAATTCCCTTTTTATCTGCCATGGGTCACGATCAGTAGGTAAAACCTACTTACCATGAGGTAACCCTCAACTAGCTTATGGACAGGGGTCACGGTCAACACCAAAAATCTGTTGATCATGACATAGCTCTCCTTTGCATTCTGGACTGATAGCTTGACTACCTCACGGTCAACACCAAAAATCTATTAACCATGAAGTCTTTCTTTTCTCAGTTCTGTACTTAGGAGCTTTCTAGATCATGGTAAATACCTTTATAAGAACAAATGCACTACTGATCATGACACTCCTTGAAATGGTGTGTTTTGACAGAAAGCATAGGTCACAGCTAGTAGGTAAAACCTGCTGACCGTGAGGTACCTGTAAAAATTACAATTAAGTACAAAATTCCATCAAAAGCTCTCCAAAACTCATAAAAGCTAGGATTAACTGAATTTAGACATAATTTATTCAACTAAAGTAAAAGCAAAGTAAAAGACACTATAAAGACATTGAAACTAGATTGAAAATGAACTAAAAATAAACACTGAATTGGAGTTATCAAAATACCCTACACATAGACTTTGCTTGCCCTTAAGAAAATAAATCATCCAAAATCTTGAAAACTTAAACTCCAATTCAAAATAAGAAATTTTAGAGAAGCCTGAATAACACTCAGCATAAGACATTCAAAATGAAAAATTGAATAAAAAAGACTTGACTAATTTATATCAAAAAATTTCTTTTATGTGTGTGCTAGGCCAAAACAAATTTATCTTTTTTCAAAACTAAAACTACCAGTGAACTCTAGCAATTGAGCAAAAATAAGAAAAAGACGGTTTCGGACTTGAACTGGAAATAGCCATAGGCCTCTCCTTTAGCACCTGAACCACGAGGGTCATCTCTACTAAACAATTCAGAGCAAAATAGGATCACTAGGTCTTACATTAAGGTTGTAATGGGGCTAAGGTATTGGCTACAAGGAAAGGATAAAGTTAGCAAATTAGAATCAGCCACACTACCACAACTATCACCTGACTCTCTGAACATCAACAACTTTTCTTTCTAAGTTTTTGGTCTTACTAGCAAAATTAACATCTTAATCTTAAAAGACATTAGCTAGACTCATAATTGTAGAGGAAGGATGAACTTAAATTTTGTCTTTTGGACTAGCTCAACATTTAATACCTCCTTTTAAATGCTAGGTACCCCACACTTTTTTTATTACAATAATAATTAAACTTTTTGCAGCATAACCTTTATATGTTTATGGTTTTCTTTTTTTAAATAAAAAAGGGCACCTACAACTCTTGAAGCTTTAAAATTAGCAATTTCTTGGGATTATTAGACCATAGTTCTCACTACCCCCATTTACCATAAATTTAACAATCTTGATTGATCAAGAACATCTCAATTTCATTAATCAAAATGCACAATACTACCCCACCTAGAGTGGCCAATTCTATAATAGGGAAGATAAACGAAATTTAAGTTATATGGTTAAATTTATTAGTGTAATCAAGAAAAATTTAAGTAGTATACTTTCAGCATACCAATTCAACTCAAGGGGGTTAGCAATGGTAATCATGAATCACAAAGTAGTTAAGAAGTCTTTTCAAAGTGATTGCCAAAGAAAGGCTGCCTAGGTCATGTCCTAATTTTACCTAAGTTGAATGTTTGTTTCGAAGGGTGATGAGGAAGGTTTTAGCTATTTTAGAATTCATTCACTCAACTGCTCTCACTCACTGGTTTTTCTTACAATTTTCACAAAAATAGCCTAACATGCTCATTGAATTAGAAATTAAATGATATATAACTAATTGAGATCGAATTAAAAGAAAAAAAATTCCGTTGAATATTTCTAATGCTTCCTAGTTAGCTAAAGCTCTCTAAACTAACATCTCACGAATTAGAGTTTAAATTGATCCAATAAAGATTAACTGGGCAGTCTCAGACCAAATGCAGTTGGCAACAACAACTCAGCAACACAGAAACCTTATTCAAAATTTAGACTTATGATATGAGCTTGAAAAGCTCATAAATATTGTGTTTTAATGTGTAGTTTTGTTTAAAATTTTATTTATTATTTTCGTATTTTATCTAGATTTTGTTGCTTTTATGTGTTTTGTGTGTTTGTGGTTGTTTTATTTGTATTATAGGAGAAGGGAGATGATTTAAGGATTAAAGGAGTCAAGTAGAAGAAAGAGAGCCATGTAAGCTACAAAGGGATTGTCACGAGCGCGACAATGAAGGCGAGGTCACGACAGCAAGCGAAGATGAGAGCCAGGCCAGCAGCCAGAAGCGTGCGTTGTTGCGAGGGCGACAATGAAGGAAGCTCGCTATAGCCAGTGGAGCCAGCCAAGTATGAGCGTGTCTTATCGCGAGTGCGACAAGCATCGCGAGCATGACACAGGATGGATGAGCAGTTAAAATTTATGAAGAGATGCAATTTTTACCCACAAAATACAACTTTTGTGAAAATTTATCTTTGAAGGGTCATATCTTTTAGAGAGGCATATATATGCCAAGTGAATAGATTTTTTAGGGGAATAATTTTGAAATTTAATTTGTAATCTTGAGAACAATAATTTTCTTTAGTACTTAATTTTTATTTTCATGACTTGAAGAATGAGACAAAAACAAGGGAGAAGACATATTGTGTGAAGGGAAAAGGGTTGAGAGATCCCCTTCTTCTTTTTCTAAATTTTATTTTTCTTCCTTGTAATCTTTTACATGAATATTATGTTTGCATTTGTTTATATATGACAATTTTCTATTTCCATTTACATAGTTAATCTTTGAGTGTAGAATTTGCTATTAAAATTATATTAGTATCATTATAGGTTAAGGAAGAAGACCTTAAATGTGCAATTCCTTCTCTGAAAATCAACAAAATGGTCATAAATAAGGAAGTTAGCGAGAGCAACGTCTTATTGAATGTTAATAGGAAATTCATTATCAAAGCATAGTTAGAGAGATCGCATGTGGAGATAATTGCTATAGGTTGGTGATTAATCTTAAAATGTGTAATTAAAATCAACTAGTTCATTAACGAGAGTTGAGAATTAGCACTTTAATTGCATGTTTTAGGCAATTTAATTCATGTCGAGAGAATGGATTAGAAATATATTCCAAGTTGGCTTACTAATAAGATTAAAACTTATAATTAAAATAATGGTATCAAGTGCATGATTATTTAATTTCATTATAAGCATTGTCTTCTTTGATTATATTTAACTAGGATTTCATTAATTTATGCATTAGAGTAGTTAGACTTAATTTCCACTTATGAACATCGTAAACAAGATTAAAATTAAGTAGTAATAGTGGGTAATTTCAATCAACATTTCCTCGTTGGATCGATATCTAAAGTACTATAACTGGTACATCGTATACTTGCGATATTTAAGCTTCTAGAAAAAGCATAACAAGTTTTTGGCACCGTTGTCGGGGAACATGATTGTTTGATTTATTACACTATGAACTTGATTTAAGATTTAGGATTACGATATTTAATGTGTTTTTGTTTTGTTGTGAAGTTTAAGGATTTGATAGTTCATGCCGCGTACAAGGAGTTCGCAAGAAGAACTTAAACCGTTAAATTTAGAGATAGAGAGATTTCTTTTGAGTAACTGTAAGTCTAATAAGAAGAAGAATCATAATAGAAGAATTACTATGGCTGAAGAGGAGAATCCACCGCGATTGATGGACTTTGCCATGCCAGCATTGAGTGGTGCTTAACAAGGTATGGTAAGACCCACGGTAAATGCAAACCAATTTGAAATAAAACCATCGCTTTTACAAATGATTCAAAACAGTATACAATTCTATGGTTTGGCAAATGAGGATCTCAATGCTCATTTGGCAAATATTTTAGAAATTTGTGATACCTTTAAGATTAATGGGGTTTCGATGGATGAAATCAAGCTTAGGCTATTTCCTTTTACGTTGAAGGACAAAGCAAAAGCTTGGTTGGATTCCCTTACAAGGGGTTCTATCACAACTTGGGACCAATTAGCCCAAGCCTTTTTATCAAAATATTTTCCCCTAGCAAAAACTGCCAAAATTATAAAGGATATTACCACTTTTGTTCAATACGACACTGAATCTTTGTATGAGGCATGGGAAAGGTTCAAAGAATCGCAGCGCAGTTACCCACACCATAATCTTCCAAAGGAGTTGTTGATGCAAACATTCTATAATGGTGTAAATCCAACTACTCGAGGCACTATTGATGCTGTAGCTGGGGGATCTCTTATGAGAAAAACAACGGAGGCTGCATTTGAGTTATTGAGGAAATGTCCATGAATAATTATATGTGGCCAACTGAGAGAGTAAGAGACTCTAATTCTAATTTCAATGCTAATATTAGGGGGGTCCATTCAATAGATTCTGTTATGGCTTTGCAAGCCCAAGTAGCTGCATTAACACAAAAAATCAATAGTCTAGGAGTGGGAGGAACTCCACAAACTGAATGCACTATATGTGGACAATTAGGCCATGGGAGTGAAGGGTGTAATTTAGGTATGGCTAGTACAGAAGAACAAGTTAGTTTTATCCAAGGGCAAGGTAGAGGAAACCCATATTCGAACACTTACAATCCCAGTTGGAGAAACCATCCGAATTTTTCTTAGGGGAATAGTAGCAACCAAAATAGGGTTGTGGGGTTTCAACAACCTCAAGATAGGTTTGGTGCCTTGGAAGTTAAGATGGATAGATTTCTGGAGGGTATAAATATGAAGTTTAATGCTCAAGAGGAGGCCCGGAAGAGCATGGAAACTAAGTTTGAACAAATAACCAAGAATCAAGCTTCTTCCATTCATAATTTGGAAGTTCAATTGGGGCATTGCCAAGGCTCTCCCGTCGCGATTACAAGGGAATTTACCAAGCAATATGGAGGACAACCCAAGAGAACATTTAAAGGCCATAAATTTGAGGTTAGGGAAGTCTTACACTAATGAATTTGTTACCACTAACAAGTTTGGTAATGTGCAGGAAAGTAAAAGGCAAGATGAGCTTGGTGTCATGAGCACGACAGGAGAAGGAGCTACCACCATCGCGAGTGAGGCAGCTATCGCGAGTGCACCAGTTAAAGCAGATCAGCCTTCTATTGCGAGTGTGACACCTGTCATGAGCACGACAAATGGGGCACAAGGAAAAATTTTAAAGGTTTTTCAACCACAACCACCATTTCCGCAACGATTGAAGCAAGAGACTTAAGATAAGCAATTTTAATCTTTTCTTGATAAATTGAAGCATGTGCATATAAATTTAAATTTTGTTGAGGCTATAATACAAATTACTAATTATGCAAAGTTTTTTAAAGATTTAATTGCTAAAAAAAGAAGTTGGGAAGATGTTTCAACTATAGAATTGACTGAGGCATGTAGTTTTATTATCACAAATAGTTTGCCTACTAAGCTGAAAGATAATGGTAGTTTTACCATTCCATGCATTTTAGGAGATGTTGAGTTTTCTAAGTGTTTATGCGATTTGGGGGCTAGCATAAACCTTATGCCATTATTTATTTTCAAGAAGTTGGGGTTAGATTATGTTAAACCTACTTCAATGGTTTTACAATTAGCTGATCAATCTATTAAAAAACCATATGGCATAGTGGAGGATGTGTTAGTTAAAGTTGACAAATTTATTTTGCCTGCCGACTTTGTTATCCTAGATTTTACTTATAATGTGAAATGCCATTGATTTTAGGGAGACCTATCATGAGAACAGGTAGGGCATTGGTTGATGTCTATGAGGGTTCATAAATTTTGAGAGTGGGGGATGATAGTGTAGAATATTGCATGGATAGGGCATTAATCTTAAAATATGTAATTAAAATCAACTAGTTCATTAACGAGAGTTGAGAATTAGCACTTTAATTGCATGTTTTACGCAATTTAATTCATGTCGAGAGAATGGATTAGAAATATATTCCAAGTTGGCTTACTAATAAGATTAAAACTTATAATTAAAATAATGGTATCAAGTGCATGATTATTTAATTTCATTATAAGCGTTGTCTTCTTTGATTATATTTAACTAAGATTTCATTAATTTATGCATTAGAGTAGTTAGACTTAATTTCAACTTATGAACATCGTAAACAAGATTAAAATTAAGTAGTAATAATGGGTAATTTCAATCAACATTTCCTTATGGGATCAATATCTGAAGTACTATAACTGGTACACCGTATACTTGCGGTATTTAAGCTTCTAGAAAAAGCATAACAAATTAAAGCTAAATAAACAAAACTATTAAAAGTTATGCATAAAAAGATAACTAAAAGCAGAAAATGAAATTGAACTAAGATAAACTACTTTAAATTAAAACTATAGAAAACTCCAAATGCAATAACTTTACTAAAAACAGAAATGTATTTAAACAACTGATAAACAACCAAACTTAAACAGAGTTTGTGGTTTAAGGATGTCACAAATTTTGAGTGTTTAAAACCCAATCTTCTTTTTCCCAAAAATCTATACAAAAAATCTTCACAAGTCTTCACAAAAAGTTACCTTCAGCAATGGTTAGGACTAATTCTTCACAAAACAAAAATCCTTCACAAAATTCATCAAGTTCTAACTACTATCCATAAAAAGCAATGTTCAATTCTCAAAAGTAATCCCTTACCCCACACTTCAAAAATTGTTGTCCTTAGCAACTACTATAAAATCATCACAAAAAATGTAAAGTGAGGTAGGTGGAATCCCTGCAATTAAAGTTTAGATGGAGGAGAAGGTGATGGTGCAATTGTGTTAAGTGGCTAGGGTTGTTATAATCTGCCTTATTGCTGCTTGAACTTTGCTTGATTTGTAGCTAGGATATCCATTCTCTCTATCAATAAAGTGTACTAGGTAAAAGAGAGTGTGGCAGCTACTTGGTGTGGGCCAGGTGGTGGGTTGGTCAAACTCCTAGCCATTTTTCTTATATACTCATCCCGGTTTGTAAGTCTGATACCATGCTTTACAGTCGGATCCTCAACAAATACCTTCATATTTTTATGTAGCTTCTAGTCAATATAAGCTACTGTAGGGAGAGCATTATCTTTATTCAATAGGTGATCAATGGCCCCAGACATCATAGTCACCTAACCTCCCAATGATATCTTCTTTAATTTGGTGGGCTATTGCTGTATTTCTTCTAATTTGTTCCACTAATGGTATGCACCATTGATAGGAAAGGTTTTGGCCATGCAAGCTAAAAATAACACCTCTGGTAGGTTAACTTGCCCTGTAGACTGCACATGAGACATAGGAGATAAAGAAACAAATTTGTGCAAAATTCTAAATGCATGATCCCTCAAATGGTGGGATTTGGTCATTCTTGAAATGTATGGACCTTCAGCTTGGGGGTATTTGATCTCTTCCCATGCTGTGTTCTTATCATAGTCAGGGTATACAAAGGGACCATCAGTAGGAAAACCTAAAGCCCCAAAAAACTTCGTAAGGGTCCTCTCATAATATTTTTCATCCAACCAAAAAGTGATCATGTCAAGAAATTCTTCATGCCTAAAGTGATACTTGACAGTAGCCATAAAATCTATTGTCAACTTAAGATAAACTAGCTCCTTGCACTCAAAAAATTTCTCCTAGCCAGTTGCTATAATGCGTCTGTCCACCTTTTCTTTAATCCAAAATTTCTTCAGCAGGCTAAAATCCAAGTAAGCTGAAGGTAAGTAACTTAATTTTGTAGATAGTCTGGGCATTCTCAAGCACCCAACTTGGTATCTTAGGCTCCCTTGATCTTTTTTTCTTCCTCTAGGCTGGAGGTTGAGCTAGTGGTTAATCGGGTTCTGCCTGGTCACTAGATGGTAGAGGCTAGCTAGAGAGAGGTTGAATGGCTTGAGCCCGTGATGATGAAAAACCTAGAGTGTGAGATCATTTTGGTGCCACTATCAAAAATGAAAACAAAACAAAGTTAAACCTTCCTAATGTCTCAAAAAAAGCACAAGAATCACATCCAAAAGAATTGGAATAGCAATGCTAAGCACAATTGGAGCTTGACATGGAATGAATAGTATAGACAACAAATAAGGGATGCATTTGCAGTTGCAATATAGACATAAGTCTCGAAATAAGTGGAAGCTAAGCAACAAAACATGGACTGACAGAGAATAAGTTTTAATGGGAAGTGCAAAGTATAAAGCTCAAATGCAAAATGCATACCCTATCAACAATACTTCCAACTAAAAACTAAGCTCTAGCTAAAAAATTGGGATAATTCAGCAGTATAACTCAAACAACAGTGGATATTAAAGCACTATGACCATAAGAAAGGGACGACTACAAGTAGACAAGCTTACAAAGCAAATGATCTAAGGACAAGCATGCCTCTCAATTCTTACAGTTCATATTAGTCAATACTAAAAGCTCACAAGGTGTGGCACGAGCAAAACAGAAACCATGGTTAAAGCTTAAGCAAGCTATTAAAGAATTATTTAAATGTCTAAATAGTTTCAATTCTTATGCTCAACTTGTGATTGATGAAACACCATAACGTATAAAAACAAATGAACAAAAGAATAGGTGCTCCTGTGCAATTGAATCCTTGGGAACTGTAAGTTGCTTCTAAGTACCAAGATCAAACAAAGGAATAGGTCTTGCATTAAAGTCTCAAGTCTAATCAAGGCACAATAAAGTGAGAATAACTAGCAACAATAGTTGGCAATCAAGGGATCACAGTGCATCCAATCATTTATGAAACATAAGCTAACAATAACCATGGGTTCAATTAAGTTCCAATCTGCATATGACTCATTACTTCAAACAAACATGTTTCAATGAACAATGATAAATAGAAATGAGCAAGGGTTGATAGCAGCAAACATGGTCATTCCTACTATGATTGGACATGAAAATGCAATAATATGGA
The DNA here is from genome assembly GCA_037975025.1 of Excoecaria agallocha. Classification (NCBI taxonomy): domain Eukaryota; kingdom Viridiplantae; phylum Streptophyta; class Magnoliopsida; order Malpighiales; family Euphorbiaceae; genus Excoecaria; species Excoecaria agallocha. The sequence continues at coordinate 9,178,563 of CM075815.1, forward strand.
TGCATAGCACAAAAGTAAGTTGCATCAAGGTATGTGGCACTTAACCATGATAACCTAGTTATCCTTTGGAAACCAGTAGCCTACAGATCAAATCAATTCAGCCTATATACCTTGATACAAGACAATGAAAAGATTTTGATGCATACATAACCACTATCTTGACAAAATTTACTAGCAAAGATAAAACAAAATCATGCATGGATAAATTTGAAACATCAAAGTCAATTAGATAAGTTGCAAAAGGTACTTGGTACAACACCCTAAAAAAGAACAATGCCAACAATCAAAATAGTCAAAGTTAAATGTCCTTAAAATCTCAACCAAAGCATAATAAACAACCTTTAAATTCTTCGTATCCCTAATTGAAGTTAGCAACTCAAAATGGTTAACCTATGGTAAAACAACTGACTGCTAAAACCTATCCATTCCATCTCAAAGAACAATTGAGAAAAGAATGATTGCATTAAAACGTAGTGAGCAAAAGCAATTGACAAAGGAACACAAGGCAATAAATTCTCAATTCATCAAAATTCTGGTAGAAAGGTATCAACAAAACTACTTCAAGTGTGGGTGGGTGCTTTGTGTAAGTGATTAACAGCCATTAACAAATTTCTCAATAAGGATAGATAGGATTATGCAACACAATGAAAGTAGCCAAGGAAAAACTCAGAATTGAAGTTGAAAACCAATGATAGCATGCAATTTCATGATGGATCAACATGTACTCACTCATTAATTAAGTATGAAGTCAATAGAATGGGCAATGTAGCCCTTAAGCACCTATGAACAATTGAGCACAATCTCCAAAAAGAGTGGAATAGGTGCAAGCAAGCAAGCATGACAATTCAAGTGAATCTAACACAAATGTGCATCTCAGTTCATGCAGAGCATTAAGGCAAAAATAATGGTCCAAACAGTGTTGGCATGCCTAGACAAAGATAAGAATTGGCCTTAGAGTCTTAATGCTAAATAAGGGAATATAGGCTCAAACTAACTGACAACAACATGGCATAACTCAAGAATCATGATTTTCAATAAGTTCCAACGTACATTAGACTCATGACCTCAAAACAAATATGCTTCCAATGAACAATAACACACAGAATTAAATAACATGATTGATGCAACACAAACAAACTCTTAATTTGGCAATAGGGATAGCAAGGACGTACATGAACCTGCATTGGCTAGCTTAGACATATGAAAATTGATTCAACATACGTATTTGCTCACAATATAACATTCCTGACACCTAGCGCAACTTTCTTAGTTGCAATGGTTCACACTTTAAGCAAAATCCAATAGTTTATGATCTCACCTACTGATATAGCTAGGAAAATGAAAATGGATTCATCACATATCAACAAAATAAACAAGCAGTATGTCATTGAGCAATCACACAGTGAAATCCTAAGATATTAATAACTATGCACTTGAAGATGCTTTAACAAGCCATTCAAGGTTGTGATATTGCCTAAAAAGAAACATGATTAACACTAACTGACCGATGTCTAGCAAGTGTACTAGATCGGCTAGTAATATAGGGAAATAAGATTATGACCCAAAATATCGAACCCAAGGGAAACTTGTGCTTGTATGTGCTATTTCAATTTCAAAACCAATTTTGTGTGTAAAGAGAGAAGAGAAATCCCAAAGTTGTGATGATTTGAAAACAAGAATTTAAAACTAAGTTAAAACAATTGAAAAAACTAAAGTAAGTAAGAGATCTTTTGAAAGCAAGTAAATTGAATAAGTTAAAAATCAATGATAAAGACAACTTTCACTAAAGGACTATCCACCTTAACTAATATTACTATGACTTAATTAAAAGAAAACATACAAGTGATTATGGAGAATTCAGTTTAATAAACCCAGACAACTTTATTCAAGATTATCATTCCAAGCATTAAAACTCTCTTATTCAGAACAATTCAATACTTAGCATAAGGAACTGAATTAAGTCTCCTAGATGTCTATTAAAGCCTTTCTCAAGAGATTTAACTTTCACCTATTCTTGGTTACACTTTTCTTAATCTTAACTTACTCAAATTAACACACAATTATAGCTTATTCAGATTATAATCATGCATTAATCCAACTAAATTAACCTAAGAGCATGCAAGTTATTTATCAACTTAAACCAATTAATTAACCAATTCTTAATCAAGTTAATAATCAACTTAAAATTGAGAAATGACAAGACTATGTTTAAGAACCAAGAAATAATCAACTTGTATTAAAATTGAAGAACAAACTCAAGTCATAACAATACAAGTCAAGGATTCAAGTATCCTTTAGCAAAAGTAAAGAAAACTACTCACAAGACATTCTTTAAAACTAAAAACAATGTTTTGAAAAGACTGTAAAAACAAAGAATGTAAACAACTAAGAAAACAAGCTTAATTCTAAAGCTTAATTCTAAAGCTTGATGACAAAGATTGATGATCCTCTTCTGTGTTTTTGGACTGCTATTTATAGGCAAGAGTTGTAGTAGACTCCTTGTTAAACTCTGGTCATAAAATAGGAATCAAAGTCTGCTAAACAGGAAGTTCGTAAATCCTTCGCGACATGGGAGAGTTAATCACGTGGTCATGCCTCCTTTGTTCTTCCTTCACACGTGGGAACGACTCACTTTCTTCTTCTTCCACACGTGGCCATGTGTGGTCCTTCACTGGGAATCCATGTGGTCACGTGGTCTTCAAAATTTCATCCCTTCTTTATCACATGGCCACGGTTCTTACAAGAGGAAATTTCACATGCCCACAGTTCTTATTGCTTTTGTTCTTCACGTGGTCACGGCTCAAGGCTCTGGACTGGACACTAGTTTTCTCGCCCAATTTCTTCATATTTGCACTTTTAGCCCTAAACTTTGTCCTTTTTACACTTTAAGCCCTTTTATGTCAAATTAAACCTGAAAATCAAATAAAACACAGAATTAACCTCAAAAACATAAATATTAACAAATTAACTCTAAATTAACCTAAATCAAACCAAAACAACTAAATAACTTAACTAAAAACACATTAAAAACTATATATAATTCACACTTATCACTAACAACTCATATATATGCCCATTCCAACCATGCTTTTTATCAAATTAACCATTTCCAGCACTAAACAAAAGCATTACAAAGTCTCAATTACTGATAAAATGCTATCGAGCAACTATAATCCCCATGAATGTCCTAATTTGTTTTTCAAAAGTATAGAAAAAAAAGCAATATTTTTGTGAAGACTTATGAAATAAAAAAGAAAAAGAAAAAGACAAAACCAATTAGCTGAAACACAGTGAGTCACAAGCTAACAAGAGTTAAGAATCAACATTCCCCAAAATTTCATCAACAATCAACACAAATAAAACATAAATATAAAATAAATGAAGGAAAAAGGGGTTTTTGAAGTCATACATATGAAATGCTCCCCTTCGACAACATTTATCCTCTAATAAGTAAGGATAACAACACCAATAAACTCCCAAAACACACTTAAAGATAACACCAAAAACACAATTGACATGAAAATTAAAAAAAAAAATCCAAACCAATAAGAAAGAGATAGATTTTTTAAGAAGATAATTTAAAAAAAAAAAGAAAAATGAATTGAACACAAAAACAAAAAAGAAAATGAGCAAAACAAGAACAAAATAAAAGCATTCAACATGGAAAACAAATACATAAAAACAAATAACACGTCAAGACAAATGAATTCTAAAATGGACAACTAAGACCATAGAAAAATAAGATGATAGGAAATTAAGGGAGTTTTCGGTACTTGTTTGGTGGCTGAGGTATGCGAAAGCCTAACTACAACAAAATTAAGACAAAACAAGAACACAAAAAAACAAAGGAAATAATAAATGGGTTAGCAAAGAAGATCGAAAAAGAAAAGAAAAAAAAGAAATAGTAGATAGTAGTAAAAATTAAAATAAACAAATAAAAATTAAAGCAAACAAACAATAAATAAAGAAAAAGAAGAAACGTGTAAGAAAGAAAGAAGGAGAAGAAAAAAGAGTGAGAAGAAAACACGCAAGAATAGAGATGAGAGAACGAGAAATAGGGAACAAAAGGAGAAGAACAAATCATGGAAAATTGGAAAGAAAAGATAAAAAGAAAGAGAAAATGAAAAACCCTAATTTCATAAACCAAATAATCACTAAACAATGTAAAGCTTATCATATAACCTCAACTGTAAAATCATTAGGATAGAAATACAATACATGTGGTGCTATGATTATAGTCTAAAGACCTTTGCTACAAAGATTACGTAGGAATATTTTTTTTCTACATGTACAAATAAAAAGTAGCAATCCTCATTGGTGAAACTTATCATAAACACAGACCTAAAATAGCTTCAAGGAGCCAACTTTAAAACTTATTTCATAACTTGTGTTGGCCTACTTACAATAGATGTTGACCTTAAAAATAAATTCCAAAACCCGAAAACCTACACGGATAAACACTTGTGCTAAGCTAAAAAGCTTAATGGGGAACAAATATGAAGACAACCACGCATAGAGATCGTCAAAATCATATAACATACATTAATTGAAACATTAAGAATGACATGTTATATATATATATATATATATATATATATATATATATATATATATATATATATATATATATATATATATATATATATATATATATATATATATATATATATATATATATAAGATATGATATTTTAAATAACAATGTAACCCCACATTTAATTCAGCATCCTTAAATATCAACATTTATTAAAATAATCTGTACATTAATAAATATAATCCATGCATTAGAAACCAAGGTTAATCATGTTGTTTCATATATCATATGCAATAGTTATACTATAATTAACTATGATGTATTTATACTCTAGATTAGCCTACTTACAAGTATAATAACAGTCAAAACAGTTATCTGTAATCACACTCAGCACACTTTATGTATATACATTTATTTAACATGTAATCAATGGATTAGAAAATCTTGACAAATCTAACAACCTCACATAGTAAACAATAAAAGCATTTGAAAAGCTTAACAATTAACTTAGCATGCTTGTATTGTATACTAGCTGAGAATTCTGCATGCATTTAACTCATTTAAGCAATTTCGAACATTTGGAACCAACTATAAATAGCATACATATATAATGTGTTACTTGGTAACCTCTATTTTTTTAAACTTATGAAACAATACTAGCAAATCATGTTAGACATGTAATCAAGCAATATCCTTAACTCTTATATGATACTTCCTTAACTCTTATATGATACTTGCTTTGTACTTTATACTTTAATGTCTGTACTATACTTATAGTTTAGCCTACCTAAGTTCTAAAGGTGGATAACGGGAACGGTAGATACCCGAGGGTATCAAAATGGTAATCGATAAGATATCTGAGGATATCAAAATTATAGACACAAACAGGGTCAACTGTACGGTAAGACCAGTCAAGCGGACCCAAATGGGGTCATCCAACAACCCAAACAGGGCTGTTTATGATATAATATGATCAACTATAATTTAGACCCAAATGAGGTCAATGGTAGCAGCTGTAATATCCCTAAAGGCACCTATCTATCTACAGTTAAACTCTAGTAGCAAGCAAATTGTGTTCAATTTCATTTCATATATTATGCTTTTGCTTATATTATACAATTTGCACATGTATGTGATCATATATATATATATAAATACACAATTTCTAGTGTATATACATGTATTTATAAATTCATATAACAATATGAGTATCGGTATTTGAAAATATATCATTGTGATCATGTACTTTAACATGTTATCAATCGGGCACCACATGTGAACATAGTCATGATAAACATTTCTTATTTCATAGTATAAGTGCAGGTTCAAATAAATATTTACTCTATCATTAAAGTATATACATGTAAGCATAATTGCATATAACAAGCATGTACATAAGTTTGATCATATACGAATATTTTTATATCATTATCAACAATCTTTACTTATGCACATATATGATTATTTATTGACCTTTATCAACAATCATATTACATGCTATATATAATTGAATATGCTTCCATATAGGCACACATTTAACATAACAATATTTAAACATTAATATAAAATACATTAAAAAATTCTGCCTCCAAAATTCTGCATAAAGGTAGAATTCTGGATCTAACTTGTGTGCCATCTTTGATATGGAAAACATCATTTTTATCAAAATTTTCCTCTACAAACTTGTTCCCCTATGTTTTTAGTTTTTAGAACATCAAAAATCATTTCAATATCATCTCTAGAGCTCAACATATTCACATTTTTCGGAATATTGTTCCTAATGACAGTGCTGTGAATAGGTTCAGATTCAAGCTAAAATTTGAAATGCTTAAAAATAGAATTAAGCTTAAATTCCTTCATATGAATTGTAGATTAGAAGTCTATTTTTAATAGAATTTATTCTCATAGCATTCTGACCACTATACACGAAAATACATCATATTTTCTATAATCTGTTCTAAAATCGAAATCAACAGCTCTCTTGAATTTTCAATTAAATATTTGGATGACTTATAAGCCTATTTAGTTTAGGTCCCTTCTAAAAATTTGTTGACATATTTCTTATGTAACTTTAGAAATTGAATGGTCTCAATTAGAGTTTTCTAACTCAAAATTATGCTAAAATTACGGCCATTAGTTCGTAATGCTTTCATGTCTTCTCTTTTAGTAACACTTCTTAAAATTGTTTCTCTTGGCATTTGTTCTATATATTAATGTACATGAATATACATTTCCATTCCCTCAATTAGTTTTTATGGATGTTTCTTTAATAGACACTTGCAATTACATGAAATTTAAGTTGTAGATAAACTAATGGTATAATAAGAGTTAAGCACACAATTACTTTTATTCCAACCCCAGTCATAGTATGGGCAACAACATTCAGGGGAGGTAGCTATAGATGCTTCAATATCAATTAAATACCATTACAAAATAAATTGCTTTCAATATTATCAAAGTTGATAGACTATGATAATTACTATTATCTTTTCTTTTTATGAAGGCAATTTTATTGTTTCTGCTTTTTCACATAACTCTAAGCCAATGAAAAACATAATCTATTGTTAATATCAACTTATCTTATATATACCTTATAATCTCTCTTTATTATGAAATAAATTTTACTATATTGCACTCCTAAAAATTGTATATTATTTATGCTATTTATATTTTCTATAAGTTGTCAAGCAATTTAAACTCTAACCCAATTAATGGTAATTATATATATATATATATATATATATATATATATATACTTAATGCTATGACATTAGACTTTCATTTGATACATAAAAATAGCAGCATATAATTACTCTCATATAATGACAAGCTATTAATAATCATTATGCTCATTTATATAATTTCTATACAATCATATTCTTATGATTTTATAAGCATATAACACTTTCATTTCTATACATATCTATGTCATATTATAGATTAATTTATTACGTTAAATTAATCTAAAAACCCTTAGTTCCTACTTTATAGATATTATAATTATCCATTAACATACTCATCCTAGTAAGCTTGTTGATTGAGAACTTAGTAATTGAGTCCTTAACTGATTAACAATGTATTTGCAATTGTTCCTTCATGCTAAACATACTGTAACACCTCACCCTCTACTGCTCATTGTCCGATTTTGCATCAAATTTTTCACATGGAAAACAAAATTTTTCAGGAAACTATTCTTGTAACAATTGATCTTTAAGATCTTAACTTTATATTAGAAAAATTTCAAGTCATTTTGATGTATATCCCAGGAGTTATAACATAAGAAACACCTACTACTCCAATGACCATCCAAATAAAAAAGGGCTACTATTTTGGGCAATTTTGAGGACCTTAGAGGCAAAATTACGTTAGTGTTATTTCTATAACATTTGTAAGCAAAAATTTCCCGGTTCTATCCCAACTCGAATCATCAAATTATGAGTTCAAAAACTCAACTTGTGATCAAAATAGTCACTGGAGGTCAATCTGAATTTCTGGACAGCACTTTCACATTAATGCCTAATATCTTAATTCCTTTACAAGCAAATTCATTTGTAATCTACACATGCAAGACCTACATTCCATTATTTAATTCAAATCAATAAATACATGCAAGATAAAAATAATTCTCATACTTTATAATTGAAAGATTATCACATATATGCAAATTATTTCCAAAGCTCAAATTCCATACCTCTATTTCTCAATCTCATCTTCTTAATTCAAGTCATTATACTTATAAAATCCATAATCAACATAAGCATTAATGCATGTAAGAAATTATAGTTCCCAAACCTGATTTTGTAGCTTTAAATTAATCCTTTATTCATTAAACCTTCCTCTTCCATCCGAAACTAAAGAAAGAAAATGAAGAAGATGGTTTTTAATTCTTACAACAAAATGCAAAAGAGACTCAAGAGAGAGAGGCAAGTTCCTGGAATTTTATATGGCTGCATATTACCATTAACAAAATAAAGCCACCTCTCCTCTAATCACTACCATATGGAAAGGTCCAAGGAAATGAGTGGAAGCAAACCTCCACTAACTCTTATTAATTACAAATCTGCACAAAGGCAATTTTCCAATTTCATCCTGTTCTTTTTTTTTTCACCCTGTAAAACATCATTTTTAGGCCACGGGACCTTTTACAAATTTGTAGACACAAGTCTTAACTAAAATCTCTAACTAGAATTTCTCCAATTAGAGTTGTATAACTCAAGATATGAAGAATGTACAAAAATCGGTTTAACCTTCCTTCCATGCATTTTTTCATTTAAACTCAATAGAAGTTATTTTTGTTTTCTTTGATCATACTTTCATGCCATAATTCGAATTTCTCTCTTTATATTTACATTCATACATACATAATATCTCCAAATTTCAAAGTCTCCAAACATCTTTCTCTTTTCTCTTAGGCCTAATTCACACCTTCAATAATTCAATTATCCCTTAAAACTAACCTTATTCTTATAATTAGCTTCAAATCCAACTTTCATGGTGAAATTACCATTCACTTTATATTAATATTTAACTTAATTTAAATTTCCAATTAATTTAGTAGAACCTTAATTAACTATAACTCCCATTAATGATCCTAATCCAACTAGGGTATAAGTCAAGCCTTCACAGAAAACAAAATCATCAAACAAAGAAAAACAAGAAGAAAAAGAAAAGAGAAGAACTTACCTGTTGAAAGAGTGATAATGGCAGCTTTGAAGGGAGGGCAAGAGAGAAAGATGGGGAAATTGAAAATAAAAATGGAAGGAAAGAGAAAAAAAACTAAGAAATCCTAAGAAAAAGGAATATTAAAAAGAAAGGAAAAATGATAGTGTTTTAAAGTTAGGGTTTAAAATATTAATTTTTTTTTCAAATAGGGTAACTGTTAGCAGGTTTTACCTGCTGACCGTGAGATAATGCAAGTTTTGTTTTTGGACTAAAAAGGGGGTAGGGTCACGGTAAATAGTATTAACTATGACTCATAAATTTCGTTGAAGGGTCACCGTCATCAAGAAAATTGTAATGATCGTGAGATACTTTGCAATTTGCTACTAGACTAAAAAAAGGTAGGGTCAAAGTAAATAGATAAAGAGTATTAACCATGACTCAATATGCTCTGAGATCCAAAAACAATGACTAACCTATGTCATGGTCTACAGAGAAAACCTGCTAACCGTGATCCCTTAAATTCTTCACTAAAAACTTATTTTTCTCTCATCTCTTCCTAGCCATTAAACACGGTCTTCTACCCTACTTCAACAAACTAAAACACAAATGTAATGACTTAAATTCACATTCCCTTGACCACTCTCCTAAACACAATAACTACAAAAACAGACTAGATTTAAACATTATTAAGAATAAAGGTTAAGAAGTAATTCTATATTTACCAAGTCTGTATCTGGACTTTCAAATATCGTCAAGGGTCAGTGAGGGTGATAATCACTGAAGCTCCATGAAATGTTGATTCAAAATACGGCTTCACACGATGTTTATTCACTTTGAACTCATTCTCATTCCTTGGGTGCTTTAGTGTCACCACTCCAAATTTATCAGCTCCCACAATTTTAAAAGGATATTTCCATCTTGATTTCAACTTTCCAGGAAATAATCTCAACCTATTATCATATAGAAACACCTTTATCTCGGACACAAACTCCTTCCTTACTATCTTCTGGTCATGCCATTTCTTTATGTTTTCTTTATACTTCGTGGCATGGTTGTATGCCCAAAATTTGAGTTCTTCCAACTCATTTAACTGCAATAACCTACACTTTCCTACACTCACAATGTCAAAAATCAAGAATTTGGTACCTTAATAAGCCTTATATTATAGTTTCACCAGTAAGTGATAGGACTTGCCGAATACCAAACTAAAGGGAGACATCCTTATTGAGGTTTTCAATGCTATCCTATATGCCCACAAAGCTTCATCTAGCTTAAGGTACCAATCTTTTTTAAAGGTATTGACCATTTTCTAAAAAATCACTTTAAGTTCTTAGTTTGACACCTCAACTTAACCATTATCTTAAGCATGGTAAGGGGTAATGACTTTGTACCTTACTCCAAACTTTTTTAGCAAATTCTTAAATTGGTGATTAATAAAGTGTTTTCCACCATCACTGATTATGGCTCTAGGAGATCCATATTGGGTGAATGTGCTCTTTCTTAGAAACTCAAGTACTACCTTTGCATCGCAAGTCCTAGTGGCTATAGCTTCTATCCATTTGCTTACATAGTCTACTGCCACTAAGATATATTTAAACCATAGGATATTAGAAAGCCCCCATAAAATCTATCCCCCACAAGTCAAACAATTCTACCTCAAGCATATTGGTTAAAGGCATCTCATCTCTCCTAAAAATATTTCCTACTCTTTGGCATCTATCACAAGTTTGCACATATAACTTCACATCATTAAACATAATAGGCCAATAAAACCCAGAAAATAGAATTTTTGATACCGTTCTATTCGGCTTATGTTGTCTACTGGCTTCTCCACTGTGACATGCTTCAATGATCTCTCTTTGCTCCTCATTTGGAATGCACCTCCTCAAAACTTAATTTGCACACAGCTTAAAGAGATAAGGATCATCCAAAATGTAGTGCCTTGCATCAACTTTCAACTTTTTCCTTTGTTGTCATGTTTAGCCCTTTGGTAAATAGTGATAAGTATGAAATATATATAGTTTTTGATATGTTTTAGTTAAATTATTTAGTTGTTTTGGTTTTATTTAGGTTAATTTAGAGTTAATTTGTAATATTTATAATTTTAAGGTTAATTCTGTGTTTTGGTTAATTTTCAGGGTTAATTTGACATAAAAGGGCTTAAAGTGTAAAAAGGGCAAAGTATAGGGCCAAAAGTGCAAATATGAAGAATTGATGCAAGACAAATTGACGTCCAGTCCAGAGTCCTGAGAAGTGACCACGTGAGTTCATTGAAGAACTTCACATGTGGCCACGTGAAGAACAAAGCTAGTAGAAACGGGGCCATATGAGGAAAAGAGAAGAAATAAGTGAAGAGAACCCATGGCCATGTGAAGAAGAATGAAGGCAATTGTGTAGTACACGTGACCACGTGGATTCCTAGTGAAGGACCACACGTGGCCACGTGTGGAAGAAGAAGAACAAGAGATGTGCCCACGTGTGAAGGAAGAAGAAAAGGAGGCGTGGCCACATGATCAACTCTCCCATGTTGCGAAGGATTTACGAACTTCCTATTTTGAGCAGAAATTACTTCCTTTTTGGTTCTAAGAAGTTTAAGAAGGAATCCACATCTACTCTTGCCTATAAATAGTAGTCCAAAACACAGAAGAAGGGATCTTCAATCATCAATCATCATATTCAAGCTTTTAAATCAGTTTTTAGAATTAAGCTTTCTTAGTTAGTTTTTACATTCGTTGTTTTTACAGTTTTTTCCAAAGCATTGTTTTTAGTTTTAAAGAATGTCTTGTGGGTAGTTTTCTTTACTTTTGCTAAAGGATACTTGAATCCTTGACTTGTATTGACATGACTTGAGTTTGTTCTTAATTTTTAATACAAGTTGATTATTTCTTGGTTCTTAAAATAGTCTTGTCTTTTCTCAATATTAAATTGATTATTAACTCGATTAAGAGTTAGTTAATTAATTGGTTTAAGTTGATTAATGATTTGCATGCTCTTAGGTTAATTTAGTTGGATTAATATATGGTTATAATCTGAATAAGCTATAATTGTGTGTTAATTTGAGTAAGTTAAGATTAAGAAAAGGGTAACCAAGAATAGGTGAAAGTTAATTCTCTTGAGAAAGGTTTTAATAGACATCTAGGAGACTTAATTCAGTTCTTTATGCTAAGTATTAAATTGTTCTGAATAAGAGAGTTTTAATACTTGGAATAATAATCTTGAATAAAGTTATTTGGGTCTACTAAACTGAATTTTCCATGATCACTTGTATGTTTTCTTTTAATTAAGTCATAGCAATATTGGTTAAGGTGGATAGTCCTTTAGTGAAAGTTATTTTTATCATTGATTTTTAACTCATTCAATTTACTTGCTTTTAAAAGATCTCTTATTTACTTTAGAGTTTTCAATTATTTTAACTTAGTTTTCAAATCATCACAACTTTGGGATTTCTTTTCTCTCTTTACACACAAAATTGTTTTTGAAATTGAAATAGCACATACAAGCACAAGTTTCCCTTGGGTTCGATAGTTTGGGTCATAATCTTATTTCCCTATATTACTAGCCAATCTAGTACACTTGCTAAACACTGGTCAAATAGCCACCTGCAAGGTAATTTGCTAAATTAGCAAACCAAAAAACAACCATATCACATATAAATAATGCACAAATATGCTAGGAATAAATCTAAAATCTCCCCTTTCTTAATGTGTTTATGCTTAAGCCTTGACAGGTGATTTGCCACAAAATTTTTCGCCCTCTTCTTATCTTTTGTCTTCAGGTCAAATTCTTGAAGAAGAAGTACCCATCTTATAAGTTTTAGTTTCGCCTACTTCTTGTCAAAGAGATGTCTCAATGCCATATGATGTGACCACACCATAATTTTTACACCCAACAAATACGATCTAAACTTCTCAAATGCAAAAATGATAGCAAGAAGCTCCTTCTTGATTGTGGTGTAGTTAATTTAAGGTCCTGTCAAGGTATGACTTGCATAATAAATTGCACAGAACACCTTTTTCCTTCTTTGTCCAAGCACAGCTCTAACTGCAAAATCACTTGCATCGTACGTTAGTTCAAAAGGCAAATCCCAATCCGGTGATATGATCATTAGAGTTAAAATGAGCCTTTGTTTTAATAACTCAAAATCATGCAAACATTCACTAGTAAATTCAAATAGAGCATCCTTCACTAACAAGTTAGACAAGGGTTTAGAAATTTTTGAAAAACCCTTGATAAACCTACGGTAAAAACATGTATGACTTATGAGGCTTTAAATTACCTTAACATTAGTTAAGGGTGGAAGTTTCTCTATTAATTCAACCTTGGCTCTATCTACCTGTATCCCTTTCTCTAAAATTTTATGCCCCAAAACTAGTCCTTTTTTTAACTATGAAATGGTATTTCTCCCAATTCAATACTAGGTTGGTTTTCTCAGGCCTTTCTAGCACTAAGTCAAGATTCTTAAGACAATTCTCAAAATCTCTCCTATAAATGGTGAAGTCATCCATGAAGACCTTCATAAATTTCTCTATAAAGTCATGAAAAGTTACCATTATATACCACGGAAATGTAGTTGGTGCATTACATAATCCAGAAGGCATTCTCCTATAGGCAAAAGTGCCATAAGGGAAGGTAAAGGTTATTTTCTCTTGGTCTTCGGGTGTTATAGGGATTTGTAGATACCCTAAATACCCATCTAAGAAGCAATAAAACTTGTTCTCAGCTAGCCTCTCTAACATTTGATCAATAAATGGCAAGAGAAAGTGATCTTTCCTAGTAGAGTTATTCAACCTCCTATAATCTAAGCAAACACTCCAACCCATAACTGTACGAGTTGAAATAATCTCATCTAACTCATTTTTTACCACTGTCATTTCCCCCTTCTTAGGGATACACTGCACTAGGCTCACCCACTTACTATCTTTCCTCTATTGGAATTCAGTGAGTGTAGTAACTTGGATTGATCCACTTCAAGTCCAATGTCTCCCATCCTATTGCCTTTTTGTGCCTTTTTAACACTTCGATCAACATATCTTCCTCGAATCCTATCAAAATAGAAGAGATTATTACTGGCTTTGCTTCATTTTCTAAGAACACATATTTCAAATGAGATAGGAGAGTTTTTAGTTCAGTTTTAAAGTCTCCCTTTTTTGGTGCACATTTTTCTTCACTAGAGTCCTCATTTTTAATTTCTTCCTCCAGCTCTACCATCACTTCCTCACTTCTCCTTTCTAACTCAGCTACCATCTCCTTTTCCACTTCATCCAATTCCTCCTATTCCAATGAGTGCATCAAAGTTAAATTCAATGAATCTTTCATCAACACCTCCTCTTGATTTTCCTCTACACACTTTTACACTCTGTCCATAAATTAAATGGATTGCTCTGGATCACTCGATGGATATTTTTGTGACTTGTTCATATTTACCATTATTTCTTTGTTGTTGAACCGTAAAGTGACCTTTTAACCATGAACATCAATTAAAGTTTTCGTCGTGTTTAAAAATGGTCTCCGTATGATTAGTGGCACCTTTCAGTCCTCTTCCATCTCTATCACAATAAAATCCATGGGATAAATAAACTTCCCTGCCTTCACCAGTAAGTATTCAATTACCTCCTTTGACTTCTTTACAAACCTATCGGCTAGTTGAAGCCTTATGCCTGTTTCCTTGAGATCCCCTAAGTTCAACTTCTTGCACATAAAATAGGGCATTAAATTTATACGAGCTCCAAGATCACACAAAGCATTTCCAACAAAAGATCCTCTACATTGGTGTTGACTATCTCCTTACCCTTATAAATGCTAGGAGTTGCTACATTTTCCTTTAGCCTAGAGTTAGAGTTACTTACCTTCCATGTTAGCTTCTCCTTACTTGATAATAGTGGTGGTGAAGATGTTTTACCTCTTTCTTTCTCTTACACTACTTCCTTTCCACTCCTTAGCATGATTGTTTTGGCTTCTTCTTTTGGGTTTTGGTCGACATTAGATGGAAAAGCTCCAGCATAGATAATGAATTTGCCAATTACTCGATTTGTGTCTCCAAGTTCCTCATAGAGGTTTCTTGGTTTCTATTCCATTGCTCTTAAGACTTCCATCTTATCTCTTACCCTGACATGAATTTTTGTTGGCTATTCAAGAAGCTAGCAAGCATATTTTCCAAATTTGACTTTTGCTCTTGAATGGGTGGTCTTGGTTGGAAGCCTAGTGGGTGGTATGATTGATTATAGTTTGAGTGTTGGCCTTAATTTGAACCTTGATTTTGATGGTGGTGTGATGGATATAGTGCTTGGTAATGGGTGGTCACTTGTGGTTGATAAGATCGGTTGTGGTTATGATTGGGATTTTGGTTAAAGGGAGCTCTTGCTTGGGATTGAGATGTTGAAGCATTCTAATGTTCCTCTTTCTAAGAAAAATTTCGATGATTTCTCCAACCCGAATTATAAGTATTAATGTAGGGATCATTTCTTCTATAATCGCTCACTATATTAACATCTCTTACAACTCCACTATCTTACCCACATGGTCTATTCTTATATGCTACACAATCTTAAGAAACAACAACAATATTTTATACTTTCAATTCGCTCAATTCCTTCCTTCCTCATCAGATCTAATTATGCCTTTAGCATTGCAATTTCATCAATATTATATACACCCTACCTTTTTGGAACTACTTTTGGGGTTGCCCATTGTGAACCATTCACTGTCATTTCATTTAGCAATTGAAAGGCTTCTTTCGACAACTTTTTCATGAATGAACCACCAGATGTCGCATCCAGGAGTGACCTTATAGGTGGATTCACCCTTACATAAAAAATAGTCATCAATTGATAAACTACCACTTCATAATGCAGACAACTCCTCAATAACTCCTGAACCTCTCTTAAGCCTCATGGAAGGGCTCTTCATTCATTTGGTGAAAACTTATTATATTGTTGCGAATACTTGTTGTCTTAGTAGGAGGGAATAATCTTATTAGAAATTTCTCTTACAACTATTCCCAGTCCAAATTGACTGACTCGATAACATCTGAAGCTAATCCTTAGCTTTTCCAATCAATGTGAAAGGAAACAATTTCAACTGAATAACATCCGTTGTAATGACCGAAATCTGAAGAGTGTCACTGACCTCAAGAAATATGTCAAAATGTTGAGAAGGATCTTCTAATTCTGACCCAGAGAACTTATTTCTTTTCACCATGGAGATGGTTGTTGGTTTAAGCTCAAATTGCACACCTCTAGGCAATATAATTATCCTATAGTCTTTATTCCATCTAGGCATAGCATAGTCTCTAATAATTTTCTGCCTAGGCATCTCCTCTCTCCTTCTACCAGGAACTTCATCTTGTGCCCTTGGCACTTCTTCATCCTTGGGAGGAACATCACCAATAGGAGAGTCTAGATTCATTTATTTCTCTCTATTGGCTCTCATTCTTTGATGTAAAGTCCTCTTCATTTTAAGATTGTACGATACAAGTTGTTCTTATCTCAGTTTATACATACATTACGAAACACCTAAAAAGTATCAAAATAATAAAATAAGAAAATGAAAACACATACAAATAATAATCAAAACTCACAAACATGCCAATTCCAGGTAACAGTACTAAAAACTTGATGCTTGTTCAGCAAGTGCACTAAATCGTCAAGTAATAAAGTGGGGTATAGTTAGGACCCTTGAATATCGTACATAGGGGATTAAGGATGTAAGTAGTAAAAATCAGTTGTATGCTAAAGAATTCCCAAATTTGTGTGTGTGTGTGTGTGTGTGTGTGTAAGATATCAACTAAATGGTATGTCGAAAATTTATGATAATAGAAAAGAGAAATATACATTTATAGCATTCAACCATCCAAGCGTAACATCCAATAATGATATATAATAGACCCAGTCATCAAAAGTTGAAAATTAATTTAAGATAATAAAAACTAATCAACCATTAATAAAGCAATAGTGAAATAAAGCATTTATATAGATAGATAAACTCAAAATATGTTCAATATTCACATTTAGGGTAGGGGGATTCAAAGATCCCCCAAACAACTAGAGACTATTCACTACCTATTACAAAATAATAAAAGAGGAGGAAAGAATAAACCAAAAAATTTCATGGAGGAAGAAAACCCAGCTGAATCCCAAGCTTTTTCAACCTTCTTCTCCTAATCTTCAATGTAAATAAGCTCTAAGATGTGAAAAATTGAAAATATAAGCTAAGTATGGTGTTTAATCTAAGTATTTTGCTATAAATCTACCTATTTTAAAGTAAAAATTTATGTATCTATGTATAAAAATGAAGTAAAGAATGAAAGAAAGAAGAAAGAAAACCCATATCTGAAAAAGAGGAAAAACTCTAGAGTCTGCAGAAAATTTTACTATATAAAGGCTAAAAAGGGTCACAGTCAATAGGAAATTCATGTTGACCGTGACCTATTAAAAATCCCCTTTTTATCTGCTTTAGGTCATGGTCAGTAGGTAAAACCTACTGATCGTGAGGTAACCCTCAACTAGCTTCTGGATAGGGGTCATGATCAACACCAAAAATTTGCTAATTGTGACATAGCTCTCCTTTGTATTCTAGACTGATAGCTTAACTACCTCACGGTCAACACTAAAAATATATTAACCATGAAGTCCTTCTTTTCTCGATTATGTACTGAGTAGCTTCTTAGGATGCGATAAACACCCCTATAAGAACAAATGCACTACTAAATGTGACATTCTTTAAAATAATGCATTTTGACAGAAAGCATAGGTCACGGTCAATAGGTAAAATTTGCTGACCATAAGGTACCTGCAAAAATTACAATTAAGCACAATTCCATCAAAAGCTTTCCAAAACTCATAAAAGCTAGGATTAACTGAATTTAGATAGAATTTATTAAACTAAAGCAAAAACAAAGTAAAAGACACTTCAATCTAAAAACAAACATTGAATTAGAGTTATCAATAAAAATAAAAATAATATATATATACCGGTTAACCATAAACTAACAATTAATTGGTACTTAAAAACCTAAACATTAATCATTAATATAAAATGTAAAAATTAAAAATCATAACCAAGTCTATTGGATCTGTGAACCGTAAAAAATAGGTTCAGTTTCGGATCAATTTTATGGTTGACCATATTTTCGATCTTTTTGCTCACCGATAGATGTAATAGTTAGTAAAATAGGCTTTTTTGTGCATGTTAAAAGGAAAAAGGCACTCAAAATTATTTCTAGCAATTAATTCACATTTTCCTTCAAAACTTATACCAATGTTCGATTTTCCACTAAAAGCCATACAAAAGACAAACGAGCATTTTTGTAAAAAATGTCTGAGGGAACCAATATTCCCAACTCAAATAAATGCCTTAATTTATGTATGTATATTACTTTATTCTTCCTTATTGGATGATCTAATTCTGTAATAGTTTAAGTAGTTAAGTTATTTATTTACCGCTTTTATTGTTTGCTTGGGATGTTTATTTAATTCTATTGCTTTGCATTTTGTGAGAGAAGAGAATGGATCAATTATAAAATAACACCTAACCAAGATGCCCAATAAGAGTGATGTCCTGAACACCAATTTCTATTTAGGCATCAAAAAAATGAGATTCATTTCTTAATGTTCTATTGGGTGGCGACTCTATGACACCTACTTCTTTTGAGCCCATTAGTAGATGCCTTCATGGGTTGACTACCACCAATAATTTGGGTATGATCCCTTTTTATTGTGAAGTAGCCAATTTATGAATTCAAGTGAGCCTTTTTCGATCTCAAACCCTAAAAGTGGCCCTCCGATAGCGAACCCAAAAATGAGTGATAGCTCCGGCACGCATCACAATGAAAACTCCATCGGGGACCAAAGAGACCTTACTCCTAAAAGCATCTTGGTTAAGTTCTTTATAATTGGGTTTTGTTATTAATCCTATCTCTTTTCTATATTGCATTTCTTACTTTCATCTTAGAGGCTTAGAATTAAGTTAGGCATCCATTTTTAGTCCCAGTGTGTTCCTGAAGCATGCCCTACATTCACTCAATGTAAAGAGATGTTATAAAGACCCACTAGCCTAAGTACAGCACAAATGGTATATAAAATGGTGATCCATTGGTCGTTATATTCGTGATGAGCTAGACCTATTGGTAGGGACTATGCTTGGATAGCCCTAAAGTTTCATCACCTTTGACTCAAGATTATGTTATGACAATAGCAACTTTCCTTAGGTTGTTTAAGCATAATAACTCTTGCTTGCTATGTGGACCTTTATGTATTGGCCAAACTCAAACAAATTAGGAGGGTACCATTCAAAGGCTGCCATATCCCGGTGGACCTAACCCAATATGTATGAGTTAGTCAAAATACATAATGGTCAAAACTTATACGCTTGGACTTTCAATTAGAGAGGTTATGCTGTTGGTTTTTTGTTGTGTACTATGCACATCAATTGGGTACCCTGTTGACCCACCTAACTCAATATGTATGAGTTAGTCAAAATACATAATGGTCAAAACTTATACGCTTGGACTTTCGATTAGAGAGGTTATGCTGTTGGTTTTTTGTTGTGTACTATGCACATCAATTGGGTACCCTGTTGACCCACCTAACTCAATATGTATGAGTTAGTCAAAATACATAATGGTCAAAACTTATACGCTTGGACTTTCGATTAGAGAGGTTATGCTGTTGGTTTTTTGTTGTGTACTATGTGCATCAATTAGGTACCCTATTGACCTATGGGCTAAGCACACCTAGTAAAGAGACCACATGACTTCCTGTGTGGGAGAAATAATATTGGAAGGCTATTGTTATGCTTGTGTGTGGTTGTGATTGATGCCTAACGAAAACATTCATTGCATACATACATTATGTATATACCATGCTCATGCATCATTTGTCATGCATCACTCCTAACGTTTGATTTTCGCAGCCATCATAGATTAATCTAGGTGGTCTAGAGGGTTAGACAGCCATCTTGTTCAGAGACCAACATTTATGCTACTAGGGTCCGACTTAAGTTTAGAGGTCAGTTCAAAGTTAAGTGTAAATAGTCAGGAAACAAGTTCAAACATGGAAGAATAACATATGAATAAAATCAAGAGAGTTACTGAGGACACTAGGAGGTTGCCCTCTTTGAGTGAAAGACTAATTTTATCTATTGTTAGGACCTCGATGATAAAGGATGAGTTGGATAGGAGATTGATAGGTGTCTCCAAGAGTTTAAGTAAAGAATGCTATTTATGATTGGCGAAATGGTGGCCTCTATGACATTGAACCATAAAACTATACCTGTAGCACCCGTTCATGAAATAGTAGAGTTGACCTATATCAGGCACACTATCGTAGTAGATGCTACTATACCTCAAGATCTGTTGAGGAGGGATAGGAGACATGATCCTGAAAATGATTATATTATGGATGAAGGTGAAGACTATGTCCCCCTATGATGAATGTGAGGAGTAGTGGTCCCAGTACTAAGGATCCAACCTTCAAGAAGATGGAAGAGAAAGTTGAGGCTATATCTAGGCTGTTGTTTATTAGCAGGGGAATGAACCTTGAGGATAAGGATTTAGATGGAGATAAGCCATTGCCTTAAAGGCTTAAGATGCCTAATCTACCAAGGTTTTATGGTACTTTAGACCCTTCGGCCTATGTTAAATAGTATACATTGATAATGAAAGGGACCACCATGACCAGGAAGTAGAAGGTGGAATATTTTTGTTTGAATTTGATAGGACCTGCGATTGATTTGTATCATAGGCTAGATAGGTGCACTAAAGAGTACAGTATTAGAATAGAGGTTACCTTGAAGCCCTCAAGCTTCTCTAGGAAAAATATGATGAGTCCTTCAATGAGTACCTTACTAGGTGGGGAAATAAGGTAAAAGAGATGAAGAGGAAGCCTGACACAGCTGATCAAATCAATTTGTTTATCAGGAATGCAAGCCCATACTTGAGGGATTGCTTAAAAATGAAGGATCTAAAGGACTAGGAGTCATTAAAGAACATAGCTATAGAAGCTAAAGGAGAGTACTTAGCCAAAAGGGAAAGTAATGAGGGTACCAAGAGGAACTTCGATAATAACAAGGCAGTTGGGAACAATAGTGAGTTGAACAGAATAAGAAAAACTGCAAAAGTGTTCACTACGAAGTCTAATTAGAGGTATTATTCTAACTTGGGTAAGTTACTATCCTAGGTGTTGGACTATTTAAGCAAAGAAGGAAAGCTTCAACCACTGCCCTTAAACCCTATCATAAAGAGGATTAATATTATGCATACCATCAACACACTGGGCACCTGATTGACTACTACCACATCCTGAGGAATAGAATTTAGGATCTGATAGATAGCAAGTAAATTTAAGACCTAGAGAAAAGAGATAAGAAGAAAAAGGAGGTTACAATATAGTGCCACCTCCAGTGTTTATGATTAGGTCTAATCTACCTAAATGGTATGTTATAAGAGACCTGTATGGAAATGAGTATATGGTTGTTACTCATTTCATCCCTAAAGTAACAGAGCCAAGTGAAGAAAATTGGCCAGTTTTAATGATTGATTGTTAGGACACTCCCACAGAGAGTGAGGATAAAGGGGCTTTGGTGCCTATTGACATTTGGAGTTTAGCTAGCAAATATGAGAAAGAGGTGAGAGAAGAGAAAAAGGTAAAGGTAGTCACTAGAAGTGGAAGAGTGGCTACAGAGTTTGAAAAACAACCAGCTCCCACTGCGATGCCTATAGAAAAAAAAGGTTGAGGAAGATCAGATAATTAAGTAGTTGAAGAAAATGAATGAACAAATTTCTATATGAGATTTGCTAAGATAGTCTCCTTTGCATAGGCAAAATTTAGTAAAAGCCTTGAGTGAATCTACTGTTGCCACAATCATTTTACCTTCTGAGTTATTAGATTCAATTAAGGGAGGGATATGAGAAAATGTTGTATACTTTAATGCTGACCTGCCTATTCAAGGGAGGAATCATAATTGTCCTCTATACATCAAAGCCCAGGTGAATGACAAGCACACAACTTGTGTTATGGTAGACAATGGTTCATCCATCAATGTCTATCCTTTAGTGGCAATTTTAGCTTTTGGGCTACATATGAACATGTTACATAAGTTTGACTTGACCATCTCAGTTTATGATAATTCTAAAAGGTAATCTACCAGGACCTTTAAAGCTTTAGTAAAGATAGGGCTCATTGAAACCGAGGTTAAATTTATGGTGCTACCTGTTCTGGCCAATGTTTTCATGCTGTTAGAAAGGCTATGGTTTTGCAAGTTAGGTGGGGTGCCTTTAACACTACATTAGATGATTAAGATTTCCCATGATGGTCAGGTGGTTACTATTAAAGCTACAAGAGAAAACCAAGTGTCTGTGCGTAAGATAGACAAACAGTCTTTTAGTGGTTTTCATGTATCAGTTATTGATAATTAAAAAAGTGAGGATAACTTTTCTAATTGTCCATAAGTGGTTAACATGATGATGAAGATGAATTTCCTACCAGGTGTTAGGTTGGGCAAGAACTCCCAAGGGCCTCAGACTGCTATAACTGCCAAAGGTCAAAAAGATAAAAAGGGGTTAGGCTTTACTGCTTCCAATTAGAAGGGTAAAAGGAAGGAAGAAGTTAAAGGCATCCCCCACATCTCTCAAAGCTTTGTGCTAGCTTCAGGTATTTGTCTTTACTATGGAGAGAATGAATCTCGGCTAATAGGGGGTGAGCTAGTGCCAAGATTTGAGCTGTTCAATGATGTCTTTAACTGGGAGCAAGAAATTATCAAGCAAATTAAAGGTTTTTGGGATGAAGAGATTCTCTTGCACCATTCAACCTGGGATAAAGAAATGCCTGAAGAGGTTATAATATAAAATTTGCTTACTGTTCAGCTGAAAGGAAAAAGGAAGATAGAGGTTGAGGATCCACCCTAGGCTGAGGCTAGAGAGACATCTAATGCTGCCAAGACTAAAGAAGATGCTTTTATTGATATTATTTATGTTTCTGAACTTTTTGATGATAACATTGATTGCTCTTTTGATTATATTAATAAGATGAACAATTTTGCTTACTTGTGTGATGTTTCTTCTAATTTCAACATGTATAATCAATATCATGAACCATTCATATTTAACATTAACTCAACAAAAAACATGTTCATTTAATCTCGAAAATATAAAAAATATTTGGCATCGAATATAAATCCTAAAGAAAGAGATAAATTTGAGAAAATATTGAAAAAATACGGAAAAGTATTTGACTAGACTTATGAAAACATGTCAGGAATAGATCAAAAAATTGCTGAACATGCCATCCCAACATATCCAGTGTATTAACCAATCAATTAGAAGCTTAAGAGACTTAGACCAGAGTGGCCTGAAAAGGTTAAAGACAAAGTTAGGAAACAAATAAAGGTTAAGTTCTTAGTGGAAGTTCAATACCCCACGTGGCTGGCGAGTGTGGTTCTCGTGGAAAAGAAAGATGGAAGAGTCATAGTTTGTGTGGATTATAGGGACTTAAACAAGGCTTATCCTAAGGATTATTTCCCTCCGCTTTACATAGATTTTCTAATTGATTGTCTAGCCACCTATGCCATGTATAGTTTTGTGGATGGATATGCTGAGTATACGCAAATTTTGAACAAGATAGTGGACCAAATTAAGATAGCTTTTAGAACTGAATGGGGGTACATATGCCTATCGAGTTATGTCTTTTGAACTTAAAAATGCAAGTGCTACCTATCAGAGGATCGCAACTAAGATACTTAATGACTACATTTATAAGGACATAGAGGTATACATGGATGACATGATGATCAAGTCAGTTACTCGGGAAGGTCATTTTAAGGCATTGGAGAAGTTCTTTTAGAAGATTGACAAGTACAATTTTTGCCTTAGCTCGAATAAGTGATTCTTTGGGGTCACCTCAGTTAAGCTCTTAGGGTATGCAGTGAGCCAGAAAGGTGGAGAGGTAATTCCTAACAAAATGAGAGACATCATGGAGATGCCAATATCCCGAAAAGAAAAAAAGGTTAGAGGTCTCTTAAGGAGAATTCAATATATAAGCAGGTTTATAGCCAAGTTGACTTCAATTTGTGAGCTAATATTCACGCTACTAATGAGGGATCAGCTAGTGGTCTGAAATGAAGATTACCAAAAAGCATTCAATACCATCAAAGAATACCTTCTCCATCCATCTGTGTTGAGACTATCTCAGGTAGGTAAGCCTCTGATCTTGCATCTGGCTATAAAAGATAGTTTAGTAGTGGTAATAATGGCTTAAGAGGATGATTTTGAGATTGAGTATGCAGTGTACTACCTCAGTAAAAAGTTTCTCCCTTATGAAGTAAAGTACATAGAAGTTAAAAAGATTTATCTAGTTGTCATATGGGTATCGAAAAAACTGAGACACTACTTCCACTCTTAAAGGATATTAGCAGTGGCTAAAGGGAACCCTCTTTGGTATTTACGAGAAGCACCTTCACTCTTAGGGAAAATGGGAAAATGTTAATTGTCTTACAAGAATTCAACATTGAATACATCATTAGGAATACCATTAAAGGGAGAGCAGTAGCGAAGTTCCTAGCCAATCAATCGCAAGAAGGTAAAGAGATGACCTATGAATTTTTTGATGAGAACATTACAGTCATAATAGTCCAGGGTTGGTAAATGTACTTTGATGAGGCCATAAAGAACAAATAAGCAAGAGTAGAAGTAATCCTGGTGACCCTAGAAGGAGAGAAAATGCCACTAGCCAAGAAACTGAGATATAAAGCCACAAACAATGAAGCCGAATATGAAGCTTGTATCTTCAGATTGGAAGCCTTGGTAGCTATGGGGCCAAAGTCCACAGAAGTGTTTGGAGACTCGTCTATAGTAGTTTATTAGGTGAGAGGTGAATGGTAAGTGAACGAATAACAACTATTACCCTATCTAAAGTTTCTAAAAGTTTTAAGCAGCCAATTCAAGGTTTGTACCTTTGGATTGATGGAATATGACATGGTATGATAATCATGATAGCATAGCGGAAAAACAAAAATTTTTATCATACATACCATACATATCCAAAACTAGGAACGAAAACATGCAATTTTAGGGTTGTAGTACTTACAACTTTTGATGCCTTTTAATGACTTTTATTCCGATGATGACCAGCAACAAAGATGGCTTTGTCCGCCTTAGATCTCGATCACCAATGCCAAGGAATAGCCTTTTGTGCCACTCCCTCTATTCTCACACACACAATTACACCGTCGGCTTAAAAACGAGATTGCTAGATCTCTTTTTCGGTATTGTGTAATGGTTATAGTTTGAAGCTACAAAACTTGATTTTGTACTTCTTTAGATTGCTATTACTGCTCAATAACACAAGAGAATGAGGAACAATCCTTTCTAATTGTGAAAAATTGAACCAAAAGAATTAAGAGAGAGAGTCACTATTCACGAGTTACTATTCATGCCACCAAAAAAATTAGGTTTAGGGTTTTATTTCTTTTAATATATATGCTTATCCTTTGGCAAGTCATTAATCTGAATTCAACTATCCTAAGATAATTAATTCAAACTCTATCACTTCCTAAAGATAAGTAATATATTTTGAATTAAACTCCTTTGAATTTAAATTCAAATTTGAAATAAAACATAAGACATTTAAATAAATGAAATCACTTAATTTAAATATATAGCATGTGCCAAAATTCCTTGATTTTCCTCTTGGAATTTCGGCCACATCATTAAATATATAAGTGATTTAATTTAATTTAAATTCCTTTAGGCTTTAATATTCAATTAACTTAATTAACACAAGATAATTAATTAATTAATTGAAATTAAACCTTATGGGCTGAATTTCTCTCTCTCATGGACCAAAGCCCAATAGCAATATTATAACCCATTACATACATTAATTTGACTTTAATTAAAAGCCCAAATTAATGTCCAATACTTAATTTAAATATTTTAAGCCCAATGCTTTGTGTGCGATCCTATAGGTCCATTTAATGTTGGCAATGAATTAATAAATTAATTCAAAGGCTATATATATTCTCTAGCAAGATATTATAACATTCCAAATTAAATGAAAATGCATATGGCATTTGGTGACCTAATGCAATTTTGCATAGTCCCTTACCCTTAAATATCAGAATTAATATAAGGCATGGAACTAGTCATCCTTATATATATTAATTCCTTTCTTGATATTCCAGTGACACTGAACTCTCAGATAAATAATGATTACTCATTATTTCATCTCGGTATGGCCATACACTTCTCAGTTCACTGATCAAGTGGCCGGTGATATTTTCTCTCTTATCGAGAGGGGTAATCCCTTCACTTATCTCATGCTCTCTAACATGAATCAGTGTATACCCAATCATACCCGTACTTGTCACTCTGTTACGAGCACGTTAGGTGTATGTCAAAGTACACAATAATTCATAAAGAGTTTCATAGAGATTTCAGGTCTAAGAACTCCGATACAAAACTTGCATATGAGAAACACTTATGACTTGTACCATGTAGTGTTCTCATGAGCGGATCGAATCCAGATACCATGTTCTTTAACATGTATCTATGATCTCTGATTGACACTCTTGTCCTAATGATCCATAAGACAGAACTCATAAGATCAGAGAGAGCATACTAGTCTTAATTCATTTGTTATTCCCATAACAATGACTGACTAGGGATATTTAGAATGATGTCTCATTTGTTTCAAGGTCTTACAATCCATGTGCCTCACACATGATAACTTAAACCGAAACAACACTCTTGGATAGTTTTATCAATTGATATGCACAGGAATACAAAGGATAAAACAAATGCCTCATTTTATTAATTTCAAGTGTTTCGTTACAATGTATTGGGGCTAGGGCTTACACTAACATGGATACATGCCTAAAAAAGAGAAACAACTGGTAGATGACTTGGCCACCATAGTATTAATGTGGGATAATTCAAAAGGGGTAAGTATGATGCTTGTGCTGATTTTGAGTTTTGATAAGCCATGCTTCAAAGACGAGCAAATTATGGATATCGAGATGAATGATGAGAAGCATTGGTATTTTGACATTCAAAACTATTTAGAGAAATCAATATTTCTTGAGGAAGCTACTAAAAAGGACTAGAGAATTATTCATAAGACGTCGATATAATTCTTCAAGAGATAGCCCGTCAAGATCCAATTAAGGTGCTTGGATGAAAAATGAGGCAAGAAATGTCACTGAGGAAGTGCATGCAAGAGTGTGTGAAGTCTATATAAATGGTTTAGCCTTAG
>CM075815.1:9206200-9258098 GCA_037975025.1 Excoecaria agallocha
CTTCATCCATGAAGTCTTGTTCGTGGGCTTTTTCAGAAGTTCTGGGCATCTTACCTTTTTTGATTGTTTGAACAATGCTATTGGCGAAATCGCTAAGGAGGGAGCGCATATCCTTAAGTGTGATAGGTGTATTTTCTGGTTGCTGCAAGATGTCATGGTTCAAGATCGGGATGAGGTTGTCCCCATTTTAGGGCCTTTGAGATCTCTCTCTTCTCCCTGCTTGTCTAGATTTGCCATGATCATGGTTGTTGCGGTCACGTTCTTCGGAGGTTGCATACTCAATGGATCTTGAATTGGCCATATCTCTTCTAGTAGAGGTCTTCAGGCGCCCGTTTTAGCCGGACCTCTAGGCCGCCCTGTTCTCTTAACGAAAGCACCAAATGATAAAACACGAATTGTCTTTATCTGTAATTAGAAGGAGAGTTGGCAATTGAATGGATCCGATCGGATGAATGAACCTGCAAGAAGGAGCGTCCAGTCGGACTCGGACATTAGCACTCTAAAGCTTAAGTTAGTAGCTTTTAGAGAAAGAGTGCTTAGAGAGAAAGAGAGCCTCATATATTTAATAACTGGAGCCATCGTGTTTTAGGCTATTTATATGAGTTTTTTGGAGGAGTACTTGAGTACTTTGGAGCGTGATAACTGGCAATTGGAGCAGGTGAGCGACGATGTGACTAGGAGCAGGTGAAGACATGGGCATTTATATCTGTCAGTGAACTTACCAGGGCAGCACGTCTCTTCAGTCAGATTGGATACCATACATTTTTGTCTTGTCTTACAGCTCACACTCTGACTTTTAGTTGATAGGCTTTAGGTTTTGCCAAGCGTTATTGAACCGACTTGATTGGATATTTAAAAATATTTTTTCCATAGTTATAAGTTATATACTATAAATTAGGACTGAATAAAAATCCTGAAAAAATTTTAGATCAATAGTTAAAATTGAAGTCAAAATCGATTTATGTAATTAACTAGTTTCATTAAACGTAGTGCGAACTTCAATTTTTAAGAACTATAGTAAATAAATTTAAGTTTTAATGTCTGGTTAACAGATTAGTTAACTATTAATTAGTCTCTCTATATATATGTACATGTGGTTCATAAGAATACCTTTTACATTTTAATTATTTACAGTATATAAATATGAGCATATTATATACCTTAATTACAGAAAATTATCCACATATCAAATTGATGAGTGATAAATTCGTGCTAAATTATTATTATTTTCTTATAAAGTGTTTATATAATTTTTTTTATTAAATTAACATTAAGTTTTAATGATTTATACGTTTTTGTGTAAAACTTTTAAAATTTATATTTTGATTTTACGAATGCATTTTTTCATAAAATATAGAATAACAGTAATTTATTTAATTTTTCACAGTTAATCAATAGTTAATGCCTAACTGACTGTATTTAAAAGTTAACCAACAATTAATTAAACTTGAACTTCAATTTTAAAAATCAATAATTGACTAAAATTAAAAAATAAATTGTAAATTGGTTAAACAATTTTGATGCCCATCTGGGCCATCTCTACTATAAATCTAGCATATCCAATCATTTTTCGTAGTTTTTAGAGTGCTTTGTAATTTAAGCAAAATTTGAATATAATAAAAAAAAAAATTGCTTTCAAAAGGTTGCCATAACGAAAATCTCAATTTTTTTTTTCCAGAAGTCCAAAGTAAAACCAAAATGTACATTAAATTGTTAATTTCCTTGATTTACCGATACGGTAATTAAGGCACATATACAAAATTACAACTATTAAACCGGACTATTTTGGATTAGTTTCTGGTCAGTCCTTGGGTCAAATATATACTCATTTTCTGCATTACAAAAAAATTTAAATTTCATATTATTTTTTTAATTTTTTTAGATATCATTATTTTTACATTACTTTTAATATATATAAATTACAAAAAATGATTTATTTTTAAATAAAAATTTTTTATGAGACTAAATGGTAGTTGATAAAATAAGAATTTCAATTCAGTTTTTTTTTTTTTTGAAAAGAATGGACTGGAAGCAATAAACATGATTATTTTATTTAGAAAAAATCAACATATCAATATCTTACCGGATCGTCGATGACTACTCGTAGCATATTTGTTAGAGAAAAATAGCCCAAATGAGAGAAACTCTCGATTTCATAGCAGCTCAAAAAAAGGTAACGTTTAAGGTACCAAGATGCGCCAGCAACGAATTGAAAGTCAAAATAGGAGATCGATTTTTATTTGGGTTAGAAACTGGAGCTGAAATTGAAATTTTTTACTTTTCAATATTTTATATTTATATGTATTTTTTTTATATAAACTGGATTTATATTAAAACATAAAAGAAAAAATAATATATTTATATAATTATGTAGGTTATTTGAATTGTGTTTGATGATATCTAACATTATCATACTTGAGCCCAAGTCAATAGTCTCTACCCCATTACTGCTTAGACCTAATTGCCGGCCTAAAACCTAAAAGGCCTATTGACTATTTGCATAGGTTAAACATTGTTGGATCGATCAGGCATTGCTGCCAATCTACCCAAAGTTAATCGAACCTGTCATATCCACAAACTATATCCTACAAGTTGTCATATCAGACACCTTAAACTTGCAAATTGCAGATACTAGAAGATCTGATACTCAAGTGCAACCGCCATCTAGGCACCATATAAATATAGAAAGAGATTCATAACAGAGGTATCTCAAACACATCCCTTCTCTCTCTACTTTCTCTCTCTGACTTAAATTTTAGAGTGCTAATTCTCTACGGGCTAAGGGCTAGTCTTCATTTGTTTTACCGATTGGTTGCTGCTTAATGAGGATTAGTGCCAACTTACTTCGCCTTGCAACCATCTCGTTCTAGTTCTTATATTTTAGAACTTATCATTTGGTGCTTTCGTTGAGAGCGAAGATGGAAAGATCTCAAAGGTGAAATTACAAATCAGACCGACAAGAGGGAGCCAGACGAGAGAAATCCAATGCTCTGACAGACAAAATGTCTTAGGGCTTTCTGCTCATTTTTTATGATGATGAGATCTTCAATGCTATTAACCAGCTCAATGACTCTACTCCCATCATCACAAAAGACCTTAAAGCTTTCATAAAAGGCTATGGTGGCAAGCTGCAAGACATACTCTTGCATTCAATACGAAAAAGTAAGAAATCCCAATAATTTATTGAAGATAATAAGGTAGAAAGCAAACCGAGGAATGAGGAAAGAGCCTAACCTCTTAATAGGGAAAAGGGATAGTAATCAATGAAGAAAGAAATCACTCGGGTACTCGCTCAAGTATGAGAGAGCATCATTATGAGGGCAAGGGCAAAGGGAAGATGAATCCCCTTGATGCTCGGCCTTATGACGATGAGGGTGACTTAGAAGAGGATGATGATTACCTCCCATCTCATTTTGGTTGTCATTTGGTGTATGATGACTTGTCATTCATATGCACCCCTAAAAGATCTAAGTGTAGGAAGGATGGGCCAATTGCTAATAAAGACAAGAGATGGTTCCTGCATACCATCAAAAAGTTTGGGTTAGGTCACCCTAAAAAGCCCATGTTTGATAGAAACACAATCTCCCCATTTTGCTAAGAAATCAGCCTAAGAAATCAACGAAATCAAGCTTCTTCGCTTGTTTACAAAAGTAAAAATGCTGAGATATACCAGTAAAACTAACTCAAAGAGCCACATATCTAAGTACTTGACTCAGATTCAAATGTACTCTTATGATGATAAGGTGTTCTGTAGACTTTTCCCTACAACACTAGCAGGAGAAGCTCTGGACTGGTTTCATTGTAACACCCTTACACCCCTTTGAAGAAGTATAAGGCATGCAACCAGAATTCTTAATACATATATAATAATAATTAATTCCCATGTTCATTGCATACAACTCATGCATTTTAGAAACAAAAGAATATATATATATATATATATATATATATATATATATATATATATATATATATATATATATATATATATATATATATATATATATATATTCTTTTGTTTCTAAAATGCATGAGTTGTATGCAATGAACATGGGAATTATATATATAATAATAATTAATTCCCATGTTCATTGCATACAACTCATGCATTTTAGAAACAAAAGAATATATATATATATATATATATATATATATATCGTAGCTTCCATATAATTACATTAAATTTACATGTCACTACATGTATATATAATGTATTACCTCTTTAAATATAACACAAAAGAATATCTTATACAAAGGCTGCAAAATGAAAACAAAAGTCTTATTTGGCCTTATGGTTGTCCAACTCTAAAAGGGCCTTCAAAACCTACACGAAGGAAAAAAAGCACCATTCAAAAAAAGCTTAGTAAGGAAAAGAAAACAAGTAAGGGTGACTACTTATAGTAGCAATAAAACCATATATGCAAATGAGGAAAAATAAAGAATAACTAGTGAATGACCTTTAAAATAGTACATAATAACTAATTAAAAGCTTGTGTTACTTACCCTCAAGCACAATAATATAAGTTTACATTACACAAGGTATAAAGTACATTAAAGTGAACAACAGATAGCAATAAGAATTTCATTCAAGATTACCTGCTATAGTCTATGGATGCAGGTAATAGGACAAAATAAAAGATACCGTAGGTATCAAAACAGAAGAGGCATTGCCTCAAATCAGTAGTCATCTGATTTCATTAAATAGAAGAGACATAGTCTCAACAGAAGACACTTAAGTGTCAAATAGAATAGAAGCAGTTGCGACCCTTCTAGGCATGCCTATTTACCCACATTTTCAACTCTAACAAGCTTTTTCTTAATAATGCACACTGTAGGATAAATTTTTAAACTCCATATTCAAAATTATAATAAATAGAACATAAACAAAGTTGATGTTAGAATAACTTAAATGTAATTATCATATTTATAGCATATTTAAATCATTTATTTTCACAAAAACAATCCGATCAATTATAACTTAAATTTAAGTGTATGTTAAACAAGTTATTATAATTGTGTGAAGTTCTTAAACAATCTTTCAACTCATTTAAAGAGGAGAAGAAATAAGTAAAATTTTTCAAACAATAGGGGGGTCATAGTGGTCACAAATATGTGGCTTCCATGAAACCCTTAATTCAAGTGTTACTGTTCATACAAAGAGTAACCTCACAGTGGTTAAGATTTTTTGCCCACCATGAGTAGCTAAAACCAGATAGGGATCATGATGGTTATAAACATGTGACCACCGTAAGGCCCTAATCAAAATGGTACTATTCATACAGAATGCATCCTCACAGTGGTCATTAAATCCTACCCACTGCGAGCCCTCAAAATCAAATAATAGTCCCAGTGGTCATGATTCTGTGCCCACCATGAGCACCTCAATTCCCAACAAAACAACCATCTAGAAAGCATCCTGATAGTGGTCACAGAATCATACCCATTGTGAATCCCACAATTAGTTCAATTTTCCCCATGACAAAATTCCTAATGGACGTTGTATGGATTTTCTAACCTAGTTCTACTCATAATCAGCTCAAATGGTCTCTAAACTTATGATCCTACATGTTTCTAGTTTTCATTAAAATAAAAATCATGTCATTTGGATGATTGCATCAAGAGAAAACCCTAGAAATCTATGAACTGTTCAGAATATTAGGTTAGTAGCCAACTCTCTTTTTTAAGCTCAACTTCAAGGGTTTTAATGTTAGAATCATTAGATGACCCTTTCATAAGAAATAAAGATTCATGTTTCTAGTTCTATTTCCTTTTATTTTGATGAAAATTAAAGGCTTACAACTCCCATTATGATAAAAACAATCTCAAAGGGTCTTAAGGATCATACATTAACAATCCCCCTTTCCATCACTTGCATGTCCAAATTAGCATCAATAACATTTTTTTTTATGTTAGTAATAACATCATAAATAATTTGTTTGGCAATTAAGAAAAAGAACCACACTTATGAACAAAGCAATTGAATCCTTACCTCTCCTTGCTTCTTTATAGCGAGCCAAAGCTTTTCAAACGTTCTCTTTACCCTTCTCAACCCCTTTATCTCCAGCTATCAATACAAAATACCATCAATTAACTGGTAAAATCTGAATATGCCTCCAATTTACACATTATCTAGAGCTAGGTGATAGAGAAGTTCATGCTTTAATTAATTACATTAAATTGCTTACCTAGCTCTTTAGAAATAGCTAATTATTTCCCCTCAAATTACTTTCACCAAAGAGGAGGGAAATTTAGTGTGTAATTAGGATGAAAGATG
Organism: Excoecaria agallocha; assembly: GCA_037975025.1. Taxonomy (NCBI): domain Eukaryota; kingdom Viridiplantae; phylum Streptophyta; class Magnoliopsida; order Malpighiales; family Euphorbiaceae; genus Excoecaria; species Excoecaria agallocha. The sequence goes on from CM075815.1 coordinate 9,212,475, forward strand.
AAGAATAAAATCATTAAAATAGAGTGCAAGAATGGTCGGCTCTTTTGCTGCTTTACCCTTTTTAGAATTTTTTTTCTTTAAATTACATGAATACACTCCTCTTTCTAGAAGGCTAGGTGCAAGATTATGATTAGTCCAACTTTAGCCTCTTACCTAACTTCATTCTTAGTCCCTCTACTTCACTCTGATTACTTATTTTAATATGAATTATCATTCATTCCTCAATTTAACTCTCATTACTCTCATTTTACATGAAGTTTTCATAATTTGCGAAATTAACGAATTTACCCTTAACTTAAATACTAATACCAAATACATCCTTATGAGTAAATCAATATGCAATAACCATAATAATGCATACCTACACATACATATACACATGATAATCCTACTAGGGTATAATATGGGCCCTACATTCACAGTCTCCCTCTTGGCTCAATTTCCAATTTTGGGCAAATTCTAGACTTATTCAGCATAAGATTTATTGTCCAAGTAAAGACGTCCAAGACTAAGAATGACTTGATAAACTTGAAGCAGAGATAAGGTGAGAGCCTTTGAGACTATATTGATAAGTTTCAGGTATTAGCTTCGAAGATTAGGAATTTACACCCTGAAATGGCCACTACAACCTTTGCTAAAAGTGTTAGGAATCCATCACTATTTCAGTCATTGATGACCAATCACCTAATTGATTTCATTGATCTAATGGATAAAGCTAATCATTTTATATAGTTAGATGATGCTTTGAGGGCATATCCATAAGCTTTTGATGAGTACGATCCGATCGGTTGGGGCAATCAAACATCTAGGAGCCTAGAGAAAGTTGGAGCTTCAAAGAACAAAGGAAAGAGAAAAGAGTTTGAATGCTCTCACTCCGATTGTCACAAAAGTGCTTCGGTAAAGGTCTATACTTTGCTTAATACCGAGTCATCAAAAGTGTTACTATGGATTAAAATTTATCTTAACAAGGTGAACTAGCTGAAAAAGATGTCTAATCAGTCAAATGCGTACAAACACATATCAAAATATTGTAAGTTCCATAGGGATGTAAGCCATACCACTAATAACTGTAAGACACTGAAAGAAGAAATAAAAAGACTGATCTAAAGGGGATCATTGAAAAGATTTGTAGCACAAAAGCCAAAAAGCTTATGTTATTAGTTATGCCTTAGGCCAAACATTTGGACTTTTATGTAATGTCATATTTCATTTTATAAAATTGGATTTTCTTTATGTTATTATATTGTTAGCATGTTACATTATAATAATGTTTATAAATAACAATCTAATGTTATTTTAACTATTCCTAGTTATTTATCATTAAAGGAATAATGATAAATTATGACTAGTATGGGTTTGATTGATAATCAAGGGATGATTATATATGGTGATATAAATCAAACTTATAGGTATTTGTTAGAGAACAGGATACTAGATAGACCGACTATGAGATACTATATGGATTAATGTCATTAGTGATCTCATAATAGTTTTGTTATCAACCATTAGACCTGAGATTATCACAATATCCTACATTAGGAACATTGTGTTTTGACATAATCAAATATTATCTTTAATCGAATAATCATAAAGGTTATGATTGAACATGATGAGAATCATATAGAGGCTAGTGAATAATCAAAAAAGAATTTGTCCCTCTCGAATGAAAGAGATATCTATTAGGCCTATCGATAAGTAGGATTGAGAAATGCATGGCCATGCTTAAATAAATTGATAGAGTGATCAATATCATTTAATATTATCAGTCTACTTAGTGATCGAGAAATTATATGTTTGAAATATATAAGTTTGACATGGATGATGACTTATGTTCAAACAAGATATTGTGTGATAAAAGGATTATAACATGTTTTATTGATTATGTTAAAATTGAATTATCGATATTCATATTATTTGGATAGTCATAATATCTTACTACAGGCTGTTTATGACTTATGGGCCCATAATGGGATTGGAGCCCACTACCAACATAATATAAGCCTATTAGGTCGCATACATAGAATGTGATGAAATGGACTAAGGGTTAATTTAAGCATTTCGAATTTTATTTTGTGACAAATTAAAATTCAAAATTAAAATTTTAATTCTTATTTAAGTAAGAAATAAAATATTTCTTATTTTAATAAGAAATATGGGGCCCAAATTTCTCTCTCTCTAATACTAGGGTTAGGTGATATTATATATATATATATATATATATATATATATATATAGTGATATATGTGTTTTAAAACCCTAAGTTATTGAATTAAAAAGTGGCAGCTGTCACTTTGAGAGGAGAGATAAAAATTCATTTTCTGTAACTTTGAAAAGTGAGCAAAAAAATTAAAAACCCTATCCACCAAGAGAGGGAGCTAACAACCCAGATGATTTCGATCATTACGTTTGAGTGTGTATACCAATAGAGGGTATTCATTTCGTATGAAGCAGCACCTAAAAAATTGTTTGTCTGCGCTTCAAGAGGTTGGTAATCGTTATCTTCTTTTGAATTAATTAGATCATATAGATCCTGGTGGGTTTCAATATTTCCACTATGATTTTGTTTTATTTATTCTAACAAAATCCAATAGCCTATGCCAATCCATTAACATCAAGGCAAAGCCAAAATTTGCTAGCAAGCCTAAGACATAAGATAAAACTAAACCTAAGGCAAAAGCTCCAAAGGAGGGGCTTTGCTTTCATTGCAATGAACCTAGTTATTGGAAGAGAAATTGCAAGCTCTACTTGGAAGAATTGAAGAAGAAGAAGAAGAAAAGTAACAAGACTATATCTTTAGGTATTTATGTTATAGAAATTAATTTATCTACTTCTACTTCTTGGATATTAGATACTGGATGTGGATCTCATATTTGTAAAAATGTACAAGAACTCAAAAGGAGTAGGCAACTGAAAATGGGTGAAGTGAACCTATGAGTTGGAAATGAAGTAAGAGTTGTTGATTTAGCTGTAGGCACTAATGAGTTAACTTTGCCCAATAGGCTTTTGTTAGTTTTAAACAATTGCTTTTATGTTCTCACTTTGAGTAGGAATATTATTTTGGTTTTTTGTTTAGATGATGAAGGTTTTTCTTTTCTTTTCTTATTAAGAATAAAAAATATTCTATTTATTAGATGATATGTTTTATTGTATTGCAGATTCATATAATGGCCATTACATCCTAAATCTAGAAAAATTGAACAATCAAGATATATATAACAAAGCTATAAAGAAATCCAAACCCAATGATTTGAATAAAACATATTTATGGCATTGTCGCCTTGATCATATAAATGAGAAACGCATATCAAAACTCCATCACGATAGACTTTTGGAATCATTTGAAAATTGTGAATCTTGTTTATTAGGCAATATGATAAAAGATCCCTTCACTGGACATAGTGAAAGGGTCATTAACTTATTAGGCTTTATACATACTGTGATGTGCGTTGAACCTTATAAGGCATCCGATTTGCTCTCGAAAACCTGCTTTGAAGGCTCGAGACCTGATCAAGGTTTATTTAACTCGTGAAGGCCAGTCGCTTCATAATGGATAGGGATTCAACCCAATCCGCAATGCCTCAAGACTTAAAAAGGCATGAGAGAGTGACTTAGGGTATCCTCACTCATTTGCTAATGATCAATCTATGAGGGCATCTACTGGGCACCACAAGGCAGGTATCACTGAGTCGCCACCCAATAAAACACTGAGAAATGAATTCTAACCTTATGAGGCTGAAACCAAAGATAGTTTGAGACCTCACTCCTATTTATACTTTTGGTTAATGTTGTATTAATGAGTTTTAATGATTGATATATTCTATCTCTTTTCTCACACAAGTTATTATACTAGAAAAATAAAGGCACACTCAAGCATATAAAAAGCTATAAAGCATTTTATATGAAGGTTGTAAAGTATTTAAGAATAAATGTAAAAGTAAATTTATACATAAATCGAAAAATTAATTGAGTTTATTTGGATGAGGACATCGACCCCTGCATGCATATTTACAAAAGACAACATTTTAAGTGTGTTTTGAATAAAAATGAAATAATTGATCTCTTGCGACTTTGAAAAAAAGAATCGTATTAGTCAATATTAAATAGAAAATCTTTTGTATTTACAAAGAGAAATTCCTTAATTTACATATTATTTTGTGGGTGAAAATCGGAACATTGGTTCCTTTTATTATAGAAAAATTTCACTCAAAATTGTATAAAATCATTTAATAGGTTTTTATAGTATCGCTCGAAAAATTATTTATTTTCGATAAATAAAGAAATGAAAAATAATAATACAAGTAACATGCATAAATCGGAATATTTATTTATTTAAGAAAATTGGTTCTCTCATGCATATTTATAAAATTCTTTTATGTGATTTTTGGAATAAAAGTGGACATTGCTCCATTTTATGAGAAAAATATAATTAATCAAGTAGAAAATATTTTAGGTATTATTTTTAATTAAAACGTGTAAACAAATATTTTTTACTATCTATTACATATTTACTAAAATAAAAGAAAAATTAAAAGGAAATTAAATACAAGCCCAAATAATAAATAAAATATTCTAATTTAATGTACTCCATGTTATCCTCCAATCTGACCCGGAAGGGAATTACACATATAAAATATGACAAGAGAAAAGATGATTAGTGTATAATAATGAAAAATGACAATAAAGTAAATAATAATATTAATGATAATATTTATAAATTATAAGTATTATTATTAAAACAATAAAAACATTAATAATAACAATATTTGCAATAATAAAATCAACACAAATTAATAATATAAAAAATCATAATAATAATAAAATAATTAACAACATTAAAATTAAAAATAAAAAGGCAAATATTGATAAAACATCAATTATAATAATAATAATAATAATAATAATAATAATAATAACAACAACAACAACAACAACAACAAAATCCAAATCACTAGCATCAACAATAATTAGTGATATTAAACATAATAATTTATATGTGACAAATGAACGGATTGGATGAATTTGGATTGAATCATTAATGGATCAAAAAATATAGGTTATAAAAGGATCAATACCTAAATGGGCAGGACAGGTTAGGATCGATCCATAAATTTAATATAAATTATTATAAATTTTTTTATTAATTAATTAATGAATCCGATAATAATAATATTCAATTGAAAATATAATATAAATAATAAATTGATATATAAAAAATAAATTTTTCATTAACAATTTAATTTTCTTCCAAAAATAGAAATCTATACAAATATTGAATATACAATTATAAATAATAAAAATTAATCTAATAAAATAAAAATAATATGTTAATCTATTTTTCGCTTTCAATTGATCATAAATCTATACTTTGATTTGATCTTGAAAATTTAATATTTTTTACCCATGCTATCTTAAAACTCATCATCAGCTGCAATAATATTAATATTTAGTAAAAATATTATATATACACACACATAAACAAAGAAGTGTATTAATTTTACCTTCAAAACCAAATAACCAACTACGAATAGTAATTAAAACCTCTACATTTTTAGGTAACATAGATGTCTGTCATTTATTGATAATTCTTCTTTTCATACTAGATGCTGATTGTAAAGCAACTGTAGTAATGAGAGTTGTCAGAATATCTCTAACCATTAGTAAAAGAATGGTATATTTTATTTCATTGTCTTTCCACCAAGATAGCACATCAAATTGTAAAATTCTACTAAGTATTGCTTCATTCAAATATATATCTAATTTGGATTTATCTCTAAAACTGTTGACAAGGCAATCGAATTCCTACAAATAATAAGATGACCTTAATAATAAAAACATAAAGAAATATAAAATTATTATTACAATCACATATTATAAAAAATAAAAAAAAAGAGATGCACTTTTATGAGATCATCATCGACGCTTGATCTCCTTTTTGTTGATGCTTCTAAAGTTGAATTATTACGCGCATATGATGTAAAAAGATCATACAATTTATCTTTAATTTCATTGCATTTATATTTAACCACACTTTATCTCCGAATAACTTTCTATAAAAAAATATTACAAAATCCAACTTATAACGAGGATCTACAATAATACCAAAAGACAAAATAGCACTATAAGAACCCTAATACTTCTCAAACTTATCAAACATAAAAATAGTCATACTCTGAATGCATTGATATTCACTTCTTATCACTTCTAACAATAAGAAATGAATTTTCAATACATTATAAAAGTACAAATTTGAGGTGGGATAACAAGTTCTTGAGAAAAGATTAGTAATATCTTGAAAAAGTTTCAAAATACTACATATTTTTTCAACTAAACTCCATTGATCATCGATCAAATTCCAAATATACATTGAGTCAACAATAATCAAATGTCAAAAAACCTTTCGACAAAAAATGACCCTATCAAGCATCTCATATGTTAAATTCCACCTCATTGAACAATCTAACCACAACCCTTTAGAAAAGTCAAGAACTACTCGATCTGCATATTCAACAAAATTTATTCTCCTAGTTTCTGACCCATTCACATATTTTACGCCCTCTCTGATAGATATAATTGATTGTTCCATACATCACAAGTTAACCATATTCTACCGGATACTTTAGCTAAAGTATTCTTAAAAAGATGTGATTACTTATGTATTTTTAAACAATATGTTTTTGTTGTATTCGTACATATCGATTTCATATCTTGGTTCAAATATGTATGAAGACTTCTATTTGCTTCATGCTCAGCAAAAGTAAAATTGTACCCATGCCTAATTATAGTTAAGGCTACACGCTCTCTGTACACGTCTTGATTTATCTTGTGCTTTATTTCATCAGACTCCATAACATCAAATTTAGGACATATTTTCAAGTGACGTCTTAAATTAGAAGTTCCAAATCTAGAATCAGTGATATATTCTTTTGAGCAATGCTTGCACTTTTCCTTCGATTTTCCATCATTATGTTGACTTAATGGTAATAAATTGAACTCATTCTATATAGAAGACTGCTATCGTCTTTTGAAAGTAGTTTCGGTAGAAGTGTCAATATTTTCATCTACAATACCAATACTAGGATCCATTTCATAAACAACTGTAAAAAAAAAAAAACAACAATAAACTCAATTAATTTCTAATTAAAAAAATAAAAATCAAATAGAATGGTAATATTGTGAAAGGGATTGATGTTTGATTAGCTAAGTTTGTGGAAAAACAATAGACAATATCTATAAAGTGCTTATATTTGGATGGTAAAACTTAAATAACGAGGTTCTATAGTCAAAAAAGAAAAAGGCCTAAGGTGGAAACCAGAATCAAACAAGTAATAAACAAAGAATAAGAACAAGAAATATACTACAAAGAATAACAACAAGAAATATACAGCTGAAGCTAGTGATTATTATTATTATTTTTTTATAAGCTGAGAAGTTTTATTGAAGTAGCATATTCAAATGAAACAATGAAAATGACAATAGGTCTTATAAAGAACAATAAAGACAAGGGAGATGCCACTTTTCTATGCTATTATTAAAGCTACAATTAAAGTTTGAACGGTTGATGCCACTTGTCAATGTGCTAATTAAGTAAGACAACATCATAAGAACAGAAGGAACAGCAAATTCACATGATATGCACAATTACCAGAACTGGTAATATATATCTTGAATTCCCGATGCAGTTAACTAGCTATTCCCTGCTTTTAATATGTAAAATGACAGTCCCCCACCTAACTAATTCAGTGTTTATTGTTATACCATATATATATATATATTAATGCTAAACTATGTAAAAGAAGCAAATTGGCAAATACAACTAACAACTGGAACACTTAAAATTATTGTATTATGGAATTATAACATCCACTATTAGATCCACGATTAAACATGTGAGTGAGATCAATCAGAGGATGGATTAGACTCAGTAGTTTCCAAAATAAGAATGACTTTACATTGGAATTTTCAAGATTGAATCCTAATAGAATCTTCTGTCTGTTTTGGAATTGGAAGGTGACCCATTTGCTGCAAGCTCTTAACAGTTTCATATGGGCATTGCTTAACTGGTGTAAATTCTAGCCCATTAATTATAAACAAAGAAAAATAATAAAAAAAAGGATGAAATCAATGATATTTCTTAAAATAATACAAAACCATTCTCTTCGTTAGATTTATAGCAAAAACAAAACAAATATCTGTCCAAATACAGAAGAAAGTATAGCTTGAAGTTGCCACAAGTACTCTACTCCCTTTAAGCCATTAAAAACTGAAATAGATAGACCCTATCAATGAAAATCCTCTACAGAGAGTAGTTTATCAAACCCATATGGAAGCAAAATATATTCCAAGCACCGACTCCAAAAAAGTAATGTCTTTGCCAAAAATTAAAAAAAAATTCATGAAACAGAAGCAACACAAATTGGATATGAAGCCGAACCATGCAAAATTCAAAGAACTATAGTTTAAATAGAGCACTAAGGTAAAACCAATGTAGAATTAAAAAAATATTCACAAACTATGATGATTTTGTGGTTGTTCTTACTTCTTCACCAAACTTAATTTAATTTAATTTAAATTATTTCAACGGGTGAATCATATTATCTCAACCTATTTGTTGCCGTGCTGGGGAATCACGAAGCAAGCACAGATAACAAACAGAGAACTCAAACAATGGGCAATCTAGGAACCTAAGTAAACAAACAGCAATTAGACCCATTAGATCTTAACCAAACAAACAGAGAACTCAAGCAATGGGCAAAAACACTATACTATCCAAACTCATCATCAAATCTAACCCATTATCAAACCCTTAAAAATTCAACCAATTAGATCTTGCTTCAATAGAGATGATGGGAAGGAAGCTGAGGAATTAGAATCGGCTGAGACAGCTCTTTCTGTAGGTACCTCACTCTGCCTCTTTCTTCAGCTAATCGACTCAGTCTTTGATCTGCATAATCAGGAGGAGGGGCAAACAGCTGATGGAGAAATGGTGAAAGAAAGAGAGAAGCAGAATCAAGAGGATAAGAATGGTGAGGAGGCTACGGCTTCTGAGTTTGAAGAAGCTAAATATGAATTAGGAAGTCCTATTGGGTATCGAAGTCCATGAAACCCAAAAACCCATTGGTTACTGACATAATAAGTTAAAAAATGAAATGAGTAAATTTTAAATTAATTTAATAAATATTTAATTAAATTATAAATAAAATAAATTAATTTTAAATTAATTTAATTAGTATTTATTTAAATTGAGTTGAATTTAAATTAATTTTTTTGGATGAATTTAAATTAAATTTTAAGTTTGGATTAATTTTGTCAGATTTACATAATATTAATAACAAAAAAATAATAATAATGAAATTAACAATTATACTAGCAATAATAATTCAAATAAACAACAACAACAACAACAATAATAATAATAATAATAATAATAATAATAATATTAACAAAATTAACAATAATATTAATAATGCAAAAATAACAATAATAATGGCCATATTAACTATAATACCAATTAAAATAATAAAATTGAAAAAAATCTAATTAAATATTAATTTAACAATAATACATTTAAAATAAATAAACATGTTAATAACAATAATAAAAAAAATTAGCAATTAGAAGAATAAAAAAAATAAAAAAATAAGCTAATAAATTAATCTAATATATTAAAAAAAAATTTACAAATTAATAATGAACAAAATTAATATAATAAAATAATTAATTTATTAAGCTAAAATAATAAATTAATTCATAAAATTGGTTAGTAAATTAACATATTTTAAAATTAATTAACAAAATATTAAAAAAATTAAAGCAATAAATTTACAAAATTAAATCAATAAATCATATATTAAAAACAAAATAAATCAAAGAAAATGATTATTTACTTAATTAATTAAAATTAAATAGTTGATTATTGGGTTTTAGGGACTCAAAAATATTATCTTCAGTGTCGGTTCCATCAAAGAACGAGAATTTAACGCTTTATGGCTTTTTTTTTTTATTTTATATGATTTTTTGGGCTTAAATTTTGTATTTTCCATGGGAGAAGAAAGAAGAAAGAAAAGCAAAAAGAAAAAGAGGAAGAAGAAGAAGAAGTAGGGGAGAGAGAGAAAGGAGATAACGTCATTTGGTGGTTAAAAAACCCATCATACCTATCCCAAATGGGATAGGATTAAGGGGATATTTTCCCTTGCTGTTTTTTCCTACTCTTTGATGTAAAAATGCAATTCTGAAGTGATTCACGGACCCAGACCGTTGACTTTGACTTTTTCCCTTTTTCTCAGTGCACCGACCTCTAATTTAGAATATTTTGTTATTTTTAGTCATGAAAATACCATTTTTTTCAAAAAGGTGTATTATAGACATTTATTCCCCTATGTATTATCTTTCTAATGAATTACAAATCACTCTATTTGGATTTGTAGATTGAGATTTATAGCCAAAATACTGACGACTACTCTTAGGAAATTTTCAGGGACAGACTTAGTGTTATAACTTTGAAAAATTACTGAGACCAATAGATTCAGAATTGGGTCATACTCTTTTCATGAAAATTTCTTCAAAATGAGCTAGTTTCTATTACAATATGATTCATCTTAGTATGAGCTCTATAAAGGGAGTTATGCTCGAAATACTACAGACTGATCCAGGTATAGGGACAGATTTAAGTTATTTATGTTCAAGCCTAATTTTAAGAATTTTAAAGATTAAACTGGGTTTAGGTGTCTTCATCAAAGTTTTAGATCTATGTCTTAAGATTCAAATGCTTTGGAATCATCTAATTATGAGGTCTGTAGGCTGAAATAAAGTCAAAACACTCCAGACTGCTCTAAATTTTCAAAATCAATTTTCTCGTTTTGCACTATTTAAAAGAGATATAGGGGCAAAACCCATAAAAAGCTATTTTAAGAACATGAAATAAACCTGGAAAGCCTAGCACCTTTATTCCTTATCCATTTATGAGAAACCACTTTCTCATTAGGTAACTCTGATCAGGAGCCGCCTTAGGACTCAATGTCTATAATTGCCCCCAATTTTGGAGAACTTAGTGCACTAGTGCCTAAGTGAGCTAAAATTCAGAGTAAAGGACATAAGACACATATATGAGGGGGCGAGCTTCTGATTGGATTGAACATGTACCATTTGGGTAGTGAGTCTTTGGTTGGGTAGTTACCATCAGCTTGTCGATGTGTTTAACCCTTGGTCGGTTGAGTAGTTACCGTCACCTTGTCGACGTTTTAACTCATGGTTGGGTAATTACCATCAACTTGTCAATATTTTAACCCTCAATCAACTGAGTAGTTACCATTAGCTTATCGATGTTTTAACTCTAGATCGGTTAAGTAGTTACCGTCAGCTTGTCAACATTTTAAATCCGGATCAGTTGAGTAGTTACCATCAGCTTGTTGACATTTTAACTCTTGGTTGTCTGATTACCATCAGCTTGTTGACATTTTAACCCTTGATCAACTGAGTAGTTACTGTCAGCTTGTCAATATTTTAACTCTGGATTGGGACATTTGATTAGCGTTAGCTTGTCGACGTGCAGAATCAGGGAATATGACATCTGATTTGGCTCCATCTTGTCAGTGCATAAAATCAGAAAGGATGACATTTGATTTGGATCTAGCTTATCGGTGCATAAAATCAGGAAAGATGGTGGACAAAATGCCTTGCGAGAGGAGTTTTTCTTTTCATGGATATATCACCTCTTAAGAGGATTTAGGTACCTGTGAAAGGGATCTTCATGTTAGTATACTGTCATAACATAAGAAAATTCTTACTCTTTTTATGGATTTGCATGATTGCTTTAACGAAGATCCATGTTTGAGTAAAGGGGCCATCTTTTGATAAACACCTTTAAGCATGGCATGCGAAAATGGTCTTGCTTCATTATTATTTTTTATTTATTTTTTAAAATTAGATTAATCTTTCCTATGGGAATCTTCCTTTACAGTTTGACTATTCATTGTTTGAAATTGTCTTGTGATCAGCTTTGGTGTGTGGATTCCTTTCTCATTTCCTTGTAAGAAATTACTCACGTGAGTAAGGTGTAAGAAATTATATAAGTGTAGGATGTGTGTGAAATTCATGTGTGTACACATAATACATATATGAGTTATGTGTGATGAGTGCCACATGTGCGATGTGTGCAAAGAGTCACTTGCAAAGAAGCATCCAAATTTTGAAGTAATTACAACTTATTAGATGCTTTAAACTTAAATTTTATTTATTCTTGAGTAAGTTGAATAGACCAAATTCTCAACTAGTTTAATCTCAACAAGAGAGATTAAGAGGTCACTCTCAATAAGGAAATAAGAGAGTAAGCATGTTAATACCAATGCCTATTGAACCGGCACATAAGCGTAATACGTACTAAACAATTTTTGTGTACGTGTGTGATGAGGGCCAAAACAAAATTTTTATCTTTTAAAAACAAATTATGGATGCAAAGTTAGGAATGAGATTTAACTCGAATGCATAAATACATTCATGGCTTCTCTCTTGAAGCTCAAGAAACACCATATACCTCTTCTTATGTATTAAAGCTTACTAGAAGGTCATCTCTACTAGATTAGATGAGACCAAACCCAGAATTAGAAGATCTTATATTGGTTGTAACATTAGGCTTGGGTGAATGGCTAACAAAGAAGGACCAGATCACTAGAGGAAAATGGCCACTATGTTTCCTTAATTGATGGGAAGACTATTCTCTACCTATTTTCCTGTTATCTAAGGGCTTTTTGAATTTGGCTTTGGTGATTAACTCATTGGGAATTGTTTGAGAGATAATAAATCAAATTCTCATTTTCCTTTTTGTTTTTGTTTTTTTTTGCTTTTAGTATTCTTAAGGTTATGATGTTGACCTCAACTTCAATGGTTTCCCATTCCCCTCTTCTTTCTTTTTTTTTCTTCGTTTTTTTTCTTTCCTTTTTTTCTTTGTTTCTTTTTCTTTCTTTTTTCTTCTTTCTTTTCTTTATTTCTTTTTTTTAAATTTATTTTATAAAAAATGGTTCAATTTCCTATGGGTGAAATTTGTACAAAGAATTGGTAGAGATTAATCTTCCTATTCTTGATATGAGAAATTAGCTTTAGCTTTTTCATGGTGGTCATCTTCCTAAAGGAAAGCTAAAACCATTTTGGGTTAAGAGATTGTTTTGATGTGTGTAATAATAAAATGAGCATGCATTTAGCATACTTGAAATAAAAGGTCAAGGGGCTAACAAATGATTATGAAATCAGGATAGGAGAAAGTCATTTAAAAAGAAGGGCTGCCTGAATAGTTTTCTAGGTTCTGTCTCATCCAAAGGTCGCTTCGACATGTAATAAAAAAGGTTCTAGTGCTCTCATTAAGTTTTACCCAATCCCTTCGATTGCAAACAATTTTTATTTTACTTTTAAAACTAGCTTAAAGTGTTCAAAGTTTAGAAATTGTATGATATAGCAAAGGCTTTTATACAATTCATCAAACAGAGATAAAGCATTCCTACTTCCTATTTAGCTCATGCTTGAATGAAACATGGATTTCTAAAGTTAAGGTCAAACCCATTCATGGTTGATGAGAATTACCCGAATGAAGTAAAATTTTGAATTAAAAGTAAATTAATAATAAGCAATTATGTCAAAATTTTGAACATTGCTTGGCAAGGTAAATTAAACTTAAGGCATAAGTTGCTTTAATTGAAAACACTCCCTGTATTTAGGAAAAAGAACTATGCTATAACAGTCATCTTGAACGCATCAGGAAGATTGCTATGCTCAAATCTATGCTGAGGAAGAAAGGTAACGCCATGGTTATTTTGAACACACCAGGGTGGTGACCCTCAAACCTATAAATTAAAAGAAAGCTATGTCAAAATTTTGGGCATAACTTGGCAGGATAAATTAAGTTAAAAATACTCCCTAAAACTAGAAAAAGGGCGATGCCGTGACCATTTCGAATACACTAGAGAGGTAATGATCTCCAGACCTATAAAAGAAAATATGTCAGAACTTTATTAAGATAAACTAGGTTAAGAATACTTCTTGAAATTGGTGTTGCAACGGTTATTGTATTAAAGTAAGAAATCCTCGAATCTCTAGGCTATCACACATGAAGGCCCGAGTGGATAAGGGCAACAAAGCATGCTTTCACTTTACCCTTCAAGGTTATGTACAGTGATATGTACATAGGATTGTGCATGCATAAAAAGTTATGTGTGAAAAAACATACACAAAATTATATAAGCAATGTATATAGGAAATTACACATGCGAGACACATACAAAGAATTATGCATGAAGAGTATGTGCAAAGGATGATGTGCGCCAATTTATGCAGAAAATCATGCATGAAACATTCACAAAATGTGCATAAAGGAGAATGTGTGTATTCAAATACATGTAAAAAATTATATGTATCGGAACACTTGTGTTAAAAATAAGGCATGTAGAAATGTGAGAATACATGCCAAAGTGCAACATGCAAAGACGCATGTAGGGATGCGAGAATGCATACAGAGGTACGAGAATGCATGCAAAGGTACGAGAAAATGTATGAATGAAATGCAAAAATGCAAGAAATGTGCATAGATGTGTAAATGTATGCATGGAATGAAGAGATGCATGAAATGCAAGAATGTATGCATAAAATGCAAAAATACAAGAAGTGTGCATGAATGCATGGCCTATGCCATAGATGGTTAGGGGACTTCATCTCAAATGTGAGCTGGTTGATGGCCCATGTGCATCTTTCCCAAAGCTCTCAATTTTCAAGCAAGGTTCTTATAGTTACTCCCTTTAGTTTTTTCCATCTTTGCCCTCTTTCTGAGTTCTTTTATTATTTTTAGGGTAAGAAATCTGTCATCGTTGCGCTCCTGGCAAAAGAAAACCCATTTCCTCACGAATTATGATGTATTAATCCCCTTGGGTATTGTGCCACACTAAAATTGTAATATATTACTTTTACTCAGAAGTCATGCCTCATGCCTAAAGGGTTTATGGTAACTTAGAGTTTCCTTTCTTTCTTCACAACTCTAACTTGTGCCTTAAACTATATGTATAACTTCCTATGAGAGGTGACCAGAGCATTAGGAACTTCCATTTGCAATTGTCAGACTGGTGTCTCAAGGCTACTCTTTCTTCTAAAGACCTAGCCAACATACTGGATGACCCTTTACTAACATACCTACTTATTTATGGCCGCATTTTTCTGCAGATCTATCCCACCTAGCAATTAACATTGATCACAAAAGAACCAATCGGTGACTATTGTCTGCTTGGCATGATCACAAACATTTATAATAGGCTGACTACATTCCATCTCCTATGTTAATGGTCGAGATTTATGTTTATTTGGATGCTTATTCTTGCATAGGCTATATGAAGCCACATTCTGGATTGCAACTCAACATACTAGACAACTTAAGAAGCCAAAATTCATAGTAAAAGTCCCTTGTCTTTGATGGGTCATCTCCCATTAACTGCATCATATCAAGCGATATTTTCTCTGTGATGATAGCACCAAACTCTAGCCCTTCTAAAACTGTCGGGTGTACTCCCCTGACATGAAATCTTCTTGAATTAGAAAAGTCTCTTTCCATGGCAAGACAAAAGAACCTTAATGATATATAAAGTGCCAAGCCATTCATGTGAGCTATATAAATGCCACTATGAGTTCTCCCATAACTATTATGGCTTCTTACTCATCGATACACCTCAAATATAGACCATCATGTTGCCCCTTTATTTAGAACTATATCCATACTAATAGACTATGTGAGGAGTTTATAAATCTTTCTTGATCTTCTCTAAAAAATCCCTCTAAGGATGTTAGTTTCTCCTGAGCAAGTTTAAGTGTTAGAGCATGGTGGTCTCTTGTCGACAGTGTGAATGTATATCACACGCATAACTCTAAAACACAATTTGTCTTAGCCCATTACCAATTTTGGCTTTATGATCACCCCTGCTAGAATATTCAACATAAAAATCAAAGCTATCAAAGTGCATGCCAATAAACCCTCATCCCTGAGCATAAGGCTTAGGAGGCAACCTGGTTGCTCAGTCTCCCCAAGCCCTTCATAAGACAATAGGTACTTCCCTACAATGGAACATCCACCATAAACTTGGTAACTATCAATAATGAGCCTTCAGGCACTTTTACCGTCTTTGCCCCCAAGACTAAAGGTGCTTCTGGCCCATACAATCCTACTGTTAATGGCTTCAGGTAATTTTCATCAACAAAGATAAGGATTACTCTTGACTTTTACCAAAGTATAGATAATATTGCTATTACTGCTTTAAAATTTAACCTACCCTTAAAGGAAGGATTCGTCGTGCATAATGCTACTATCCTTCTAAGTAGTTCCTTTTTTAAAAACCTATTTTTAAGTGGAATTTAAGCAAGTTTTCTCTAAGTGCTTTCCCTTTAGTGTTTTTCGTGCCCTGCCCTTTTCTTGAGCTTTCCTACTACCCTAAGGGAAGGCAATACATCTCTGTTGTACTTCTGTCAAAGATAACTTTTTCCTTAACAGACTGCATATTCTATCTAGTGCCCTCAAGAACTTGGAAAGGAATTCCAACTTGGCTTCTGCACTCTATTCAGTAACTTCTTAAAGAGATTGATCTATTGTGCTTTTTTAGCAGCTATTAGGGGCCACATTTCTACATGATTGTTGAGCAAGACTCTGCCTTGCATTTTAAGTTCTGAGTTAATCGCTAAAGGAGATGTTATTTGAACCTTACCCTTACTAACAACCCTTTTATTTCTTCTGGTGCATGCAGTCCCCAAAAATAGCGCAAAAGCATTTCTACTTCACCTAGTTCAAGTGGTGTAGTTTTATTTTTGTTGACCCACACTAAGTTCCATTTGTGGCATTCATCAATAACAAACATCTAAACACCAAGAGGTGGCACTCCTCTATAATGTATTAACCGCTGGCATAGTGTCTTGACTGGGATGATAAGAACATCAAAAGAAGAATTTAACACTTTAAGTGTTGCTTTTACTACTTAAGAATTTAGCCTTAGTGCAAGCTCTAATGTATGAAGTAAATTTATTTTTGTATGTTAATCATATGTTTATGCCTAGCTCATATGTGTGATCTTATTTACATACATCACATAACAATAACAACAATTACACACAGACATATAATACAAAAATACATGTTCCATTCAACCTCAAGGGGTGACCCCTTGTGTGCATCTAACTCCTATTATCAATAAGTCTTCATGGATTTTCTTGATTGAATATTTTCTCAACCTTTAATTTTGCTTAGGGCACCTTTTTAGGTTTTCGTCCTAGCGGGGTGCCCAATTTTAGCAAGGCTGCTTTTTTTTGATTTTCAACCTACAGGGCTATATATTTTTTTCTTTTTTTTTATCTTTTCTATGGAATCTTCTTTAGTCTATCATCATTTCTTCACTCATTGAATCCCTTTAACCATTACTGGTGAGAAATAGCTGCCTCTTTTAACTATAACTTCTTCGGTAGAAAAGGTTTGACTTTGTTTCGAATAGCCTGAAGCACTTGATTTGAATGGTTTCTTCAGAAGAATGGCCTTTGATCCACTTTCCAAAAGATTAAATAGAACTTTCTCTTCTTTCCAAACTCGACCATGATAGGGAGTTCTCCTATAAGTTATAGAAAATTCTGCTTTGTCCATTTGACTCTGACAGTTGAGATCTCAAAGAAATGCTTCTATAGAGGAGACTCAATCTTAATTGGCTGCGATGTGCCCATCTCTAAATATCAAGGGGATATAAGTAGTCTTCACAATTTTGATGTTTTATTTCTCTGTTTATGTTGGCTATGCAAGCTCCTATACAAGCTCTCTATAATACTTCATTCAGGATAATGAATCTAGTCGATAACTTATGGCTCATCTTTTGATCCCTATTTGAGGCATCTTTAATAGATTTTAGCACTTCCAAGTAATAGGGCTATGGCTTCTAATTAGTTTCCTCGATGTTTGTCGCCTGGAATTTTCACTTCGCTTTCTGTGCCTTTTGGTCCCAGTCTTTGAATTTGCTACTTAAATGGTCTATCATTCAAATGAGCGTAGGCAACATGTCTTGCAGTGTTTTCATCAATTCTTGTCATGTCATATCAGGTCCAAGCAAAGACTTTTTTTCTTTTTATTTTCCCATTCTCTCAAGTTATTCTCACTTTAAAAGCCATATTGGATGCAATCAAGATGTTATTTTTCCTTGAAATTAAATAGAGCAATGTTTATTGAATTAATATCTTATATAAATTCCATAATCATTGCCATGCATGATGCAATAAAACAGGATATAGCATTTGTAAGAAAAACTCATATTATTAAGATAATTAAAGAAACATACGTACATTTTACATTAGCAAATGTGGCCTATGCTATATCTTTTCTTACTACAGGTGCAAGCAGCAACAAATATTTCAACATCTCAAGCTCCCTTTCTCTAGGCAAGGCCTCCAAGATTTGTGGTGATAGTATTTACATCTCACAATTCTCTATTCTGATTGTCATTGAAACTGAGCGGGTGATGGCTAAATATTTACATGCCATGTATATCTTGAAGTATATACCATTTCGATGAACCTGAGTCAAACACAAACATATGGTTATGCAACATTGCTGCCTCTCATCCTCTTACTTTCCCTCTTTGGGTATGGTATCTGTTGGGTGTCAATTAGGTCCTGTATATGATCCCTTAGAACTCGACAGTAATCGGTCTCGTGTCTTGTATGCTGATGATAGCTATAATACAAATCAGCCTTATACCCAGGTTTTCCCAAATTCTTAGCAGGCATTGGTGGAAAAGTTGTAATTTCTCTTTATCTACAAAATGGACGAGATACCAAGATAATAACCTACCCAGGTTCGAGTAATATTGTTGGGTTATTTTTCTAGCTGAGACTTTAGCAATTCTGTTGCATCTGCTATCACTACTGCTTCCATTATTACCATTGTGACTATACCTCAGATTATTGGACTTTGGCTAGTTGTTATGGTTTCCACTTAATAAATTGGGGGAATGCATCCTCTTTGCTAAGTAATCTCCTCATGCTTTCACAAATGCATACCTAAAGGCATCACGATCATTTATTAGTTCTTTTTATGGCCTATAACACTAATTAGTTGGGGCTATCACACCATTCAGAATCAAAAGTTGAGTGCCTATAATTGAAGCTAAGTTAGCAGTAAGTTTGGTAATAGTTTTCCTTTCAAGATTACTAATTCTTTTATCCAGTGTGGTTACAAGTTTGTTATTGATGCCATGATTCTACCTTTAAGGTTTTAAAATCTTTTATCCAAATTGTAAAGGTTAGAAATACCAGCTTTCTATGGAGGATCTACCAATGTACAATTTCTGTGTTCAAAGTGTTATTGCTGACTACTCAAAGGCTCTGTCTGTGTTCAAATCTGACCTTAGATTTAGTTCTTGCTTGCTAGACTTTGATCTCTCTAAGAGATTACTGATAAAGAGGTCATTTGATCCTTTAAGCCACCTGGGCGAGTAGTCTAAGATGGCTTTAAAATCAAAGGGTTAGAATGATGCATAGCCAAGAATTTATACCAAAATTATATGTAAAGAATAAAATGCATACATAAAATGGGATGTACAAAATTTATTATTTTCTTACATTTTATTTTCAAATTGCATTTACATGATGAACCTCTGTGCGGGAAACATGTATGGCATACAGTAGAGAAATGAAAATGAAGTTTAATATGGCATGACAAGCAATGCATATGTGCACAACATATGTATAATAAGGGTGAATGTATGAAATGTGGCATAATACAAAAATAAACATACATGACATGTTTTGAGCATGATGGTTTGTGTATATAAGGTATAACATGGTATATGAATGAATACACATGACATATGACATACATATGCATAATATGACTTACACAATGATAGTGTACGTATGTGATATGACATATGATGTACAAGATGTGGCGTCATGATGTATTTCAATGAATTGTGTGGTATGTAGAAAATGACATGCATAAGAGTGCAAGATGTATGCAAAAATACTCGTGGCCTGAAACACGACACGGTATATGAATGAGCACATATAACGAATCGTATATGGATACGATTTATGTCTATGGTATAGGTTACGTATGGCATATGACATAACAATCTGCAGAGGATAAGACCTATGTTCATGACATACCTCATGTGTAATGGTATGTAATATAATTATATGTATACATACAACATGTGAAAAGGAAATGTAGCATGGTGAAATGTGCATAACATGACATGCAAATTTAACATGGGATGTGCATGGCCCTTATTTTGTATACAAAATCCAACATAAGGTAAATGTGATATCTACATGTATATACGTATGATAGAATATATAGGGCACAACTCAATGACTAATATATATGTGTTACAATGCACATTGATTCATTCATACTAGGACATGTGTCAATTATGCACGTATGATGGATACTTACATACACATGTGACGTGTATGTTAATACATACTTATAATAATGGATGTATATCGCTATAATATATATTAATATGTACATGCAATTATGGATGTAATGACAATGTGATGGCAAACATGTATATGCACACGCTATAGTGTACGTTATTTGTGTGCAATAACATATGCCAATATGCACATGCTATAATATATGAATATTTAAGTGTATATGCTATGACTCATGTATGTTCATATGTACAAGCTATAATAGGCAACAAATGTTTACATAGTTAGGTCATTCCAAATGTCAACATGTTTATGTCAAAATGTACATTTACACGACACCATATACGTGCTAGAATGCATGTCTATATGTTCATACTATATCAAATGTCCACATGCACATGCACGGTAGATATATGTCATATCATAAAGTATGCTTGGACATTTGTCAATGTGTGTGATGGTGAATATTTATGTGTACATACTAAAATGCACATTGTAAGTGCATTAAGGAATGTTTATGTGCACATGTCACAATGTATGTTAATGTAGGTCCCAAAAGACACTCAAGAGGGGGGTGAATTGGATGTCTTGAAATTTTCTGGCCAAATTTCTAATGAAACAGAATTTTATGCAAGATAACAATTGAAATAGATTTTGTAAGTTCTTTTTAAACTCCAAATATATTTTTGAAAAAGTGTGTTAAATTTGTTGTGAATGTTTCAAAAATTCATTTTACAGAATTTTGAAAATACAAATTTCTAGAATGTAAAACGGAATTGTAAAAGATAGAAAATAGAGCAGAAAAGTAAACCACACACAAAATTTATAGTGGTTCGGCCAACCTGCCTACCTCCACTCCTCAAGAATCACTCTTGAGCTTTTTTCTCCACTCTTAACTCTTTTAAGGGCAAGAGTTCAAGCCAATATATAATTCTATGTATATCTACCCATAATTTTTTTTCCAAGTAAAAGATTTAAACACTTACTAGAATTTCTCTTAGGTTCTAGACAACCCAAACTCACAATCTTTCACAATAATAATTCCTCACAAATAATTGCAACAAAAGCTATAATCAATTGAGGATGATAAATAAAGATAAAGTGCAAGATGGAAAGTGAGATTTTAGAACAAGTAGGCTTTCTCTTAAGAGTTAGAAAATCTTTCCAATATTTTCCCTTTTTTTTAAAAAAAATTCTAAATGATCTAATAACACATATTTATACCCAAAAACATGTTTTGAAGTGAGAAAACACAAAACTAGCCGTTTATGATCGTTAGAAAATAGGACAGACGAATCTGCCTCTAACTAGCCGTTATTTTATCGTTTAGTGCGAAGCAGATTTTTGACCAAAAAGATTGTCAGATTTCTAATCCAATTTCTAATGTAAATTCTGACGGATCAATTTGTAAAGCATTTTCTGAAAGAAACCAGTTTTAACTAAAAACGACATTTATGACTTAAAAACATTTTTATGCAATTTTAAAACTTTGATCTTACAATTTAGTAACCTAATTTTCCTTATACTAAAATATTCTTCAACTTGATCTTCAAGGATTCATTCCACAATCTTCATTTTTGGATAAAGTCATCAGAAAGATAAATAAAGATACCTGCAAAATAAACTTAAAATAGATTTCTTAATAGAGTTTATTTAAGGTTTGATTATCATCAAAATTTAGATGTAGCTTTGGGCCAACAATCTCCCCCTTTTTAATGATGACAAAACCTTAATAAACTCAACTTAGAAGTCTATCTAGATTAGTCTAAAAACTTCCCCTGAATATATGCACGGGTTATTTACAGAAAAAATAAAATCTGTAAAGTAAGTGTAAATCCCTGTAAAACTTCAGATTTTATCAAAATATAAGCATGCCAATGAATTCTGTAAAAATTTAACTTGATTTTTTACAAGAAATATTTTTAAAGAAATCATGCATCACAATGAATCAAATAGCATTTATGTATCAGCATATTAAATTTTCAATAAATAAATAATTTTCCATCAGCAAGGAAATTTTCAGAATTCATTCCAAAATATTAGCAAATCATATAGTCATATAGCAAATCATGCATATGTTTTTCTCCAGTTTTAATTATCAAATTTTCTCCAAAAATTTATCCATTTTGTTCCATTTTTCTCCCCCTTTGTAATTATCATTATTCATCAATATTTCTCCATTATTATTCCCCTTTTTGTCATCAATAAAAAAGGAAAGAGATAACATAATGTGCACAAGAGATTTAAATAAACCCCAAAAAATTTACGCCCAAAAAAAATCATCCAAGATATCCAAAATATATCAACAAAAATTCAAAGAGAAAAAACCTGTCAATCTTTTATTTTTGCTGCGACGTGATTGACCGAAGGAGATGGAGCCTTGAAAAAATTACTTTGAAATTTCCTTGCTCAAATTCGAACCGAGAGATGTAGAACTCTCAAACTAGATTGGGATATAGCCTGCTGCTTCAATGCTTGGCAACCATTTTTTATTGACCCATTTGCATAACAATTCGGATTAAGAAGGAATAAAAGAAAAAAATAAGGGAGGCAGAGTTCTTTGAAGAAACGACAATTTGGGTTTTAGAAGAAGATAAAGTATTTAACCCAAGTAATTTAAAGTTGTTTTACCCAAGCAAGAGACTTTATTTTTTAAATGAAATTATAAGTTTTGAAGAGAAATTAGTTCCGTAAAAATCAAAGTATCATTTGCTTAATAAAAGTTTTAACTAGAAACATGTGAAAGTGGGATTATCTTTTGTAAAAATCAAGGAATTATTATTTTAATCCCAAATGAATGACTTATGTGGGAAACTATTTCACTTAAAAGAATCAAATAGGTGGCTTGCACTTTAAATAAGTTTAGCTCACGTTTTTCCACAATAATAGATCACAAATTTTAAAGATGAAAAAAAAAACTAACTTGTTGGAATAATCAAAAACTACAATTTTCAAAGTCAAAAAGTTAATTTTTTAAAAGTTACACAATTTTCAAAGACAACAAACCACTTTTCTTTTAACCAAAACCATACGTTTTCATGTTTTGTGAAATGGTGGCTTTTGATTTTCTTTTTAAATTACAACATAAAAGACAAATGAGAAAAGACTTACAAACCTTTTTTAAAGTAAAAAGAAGATGAAAAATTCAAATCCCTTTTTCCTTTCTTTTTTAAATGTTATTATTATTATTTTTTTTTTGTCAAAAAAAAAACAAAGTGAAAAAATTACTTTTACTTTTATTGTAACGTGAAGATTTTTTTTAACGTGAAAGTTTTTTTAAATGTGAAAGCAAAATGTTTTTTTTTGGTTTAACCTGAAACCAATTTTTTTTAACGTGAAAACAAAAATTTTTTGTTTTACTTCTTTTTTTTTAATTTTTATTTTTACTTGAAAAGCAACTTTAAAATTATTATTATTTATTTATCTATATATATATATTTTTAAACAAACTTAAAATTACTTTTATTATTATTATTATTATTATTATTATTATTTTTAAAGGGAAAGAGAATAGTCTTTTTTTTAGTCACATAAAAGGTAAAAAAACACAATTTTCAAAGACCAACATCTCATATGCAAGTGAATCATGTTTTAGCATACAAAAGTGAATTTGTCTCTTGTGAATTTTTCATTAAACAATTTGTTTGGTAAAAAGTCTTGAGAATTGCAAAAGGTGGCACACGATTTTTAGGTGGGAAAAAGCAATTTTTGAGTTTTTAATTCAAAGTTAAAATAATCAATGAAGTTTGACAATTGAAAATCATATCACTTGGGAACTTGCAATTTTGCAATTACCCAAACACGTGAACCAAGAATAAGAGAAATGTCAAGGTTGTCCTTATATAATTTTAAAACAACACACATAATGCTTAGGGGTAATAAAGATAATTTGCATAAATCTTGATTTTTTCTTCATATATTCAACTTCTTCAACACGCAAATATCCCTTTAAAGATAAATTCTAGCAGACCAAAGATGAAAAACACATCTAAAAAAAAATTAAATTTTGCTCTTTGAGATTTAAAGAAGACGCACCTATTTAAAGAGAAAATTAATGCTCAAACGTACCCATTTCAATTCTTCTTGTTTGCTGATAAGGTTTGTCTTTCTTCTTCTTCATTGTGGTCTTGAGCCAACAATTTAAGTTTTTCTTGCTCTTCCAATTTTCTTTTAAACAACTCACAAGACTAACGCATGAATCTTTTTGTCATCAATTTTTTTTAATTGAATTTCGGATTCATTTTTCAAGATGGCAAATCTTGCAAATATGATCTTTATCAATCTTCATTTTTGGCATTCCTTTCATCAATTTTTTTAATGCATAAAAGCTTGCATGTCATCATTTTCTTGTAGAAATTTTTAGATCTTTATCCTTATAAAATATATTTTTCCATTTCAACATCTTCTACTCTTTTTTTTATTATCACAAAAACTGACAAAACTACTTTCAGATTTTCAGTTTAGAAAATTTAGCTTTGTCTCACGTCATATGCCTAGAGTAACTGCTATTCATATACCAATTTTTTTTTATCTTGGCACTCTTTAGGCAAATCTGCAAAGAAATCAAGTATTTCTAGGTACCCAATCTTTCTTGGGTCCTTCATGGTTAGTTAACATATTTACAAAATTTTTAACAACCCATTTATATTTGGTAGAATTAGCATTTTTCTTATAATAACAGAATTTCAAAATATGTCCTTTTCTACAGCAATAAAAGCATGTAGCAGAAGTGCTAATTACCATTTTATCAGATGAGTATTTCTGATACCTTTTTTGGGTGTATTTTCTATTATAATTTTTTGATGTAATTGCATGAGAATTATGAACAGATTTTGCATTCATATTTTCAACAAAATTCTCATTACACACATAAACATGTTTTTCTTTTACATTGCATTTTTATTGCAAAGCAATAAGTTTACCTTCCAAAATAGAATATTCATTTTTCATTTTAATTTTTGTTTCTTTTGCATTTTCTTGTTCCACAAGTAATTCATCATAATTTTTCTTTACCTCAATATAAGTCTTTTTGAGTATAAGATATTTATGATGCAAATCTTCAAAGCATTCAAGCATTTTTTCATATTCATTGCTATTTTCATTTGAATCAGAATTCGAGTCAGAATCACTAACCTCAGAATTTTCTGAATTATTTTCAGGTGTGCTTCTGTCATCAGCATCTGAATTAGAATTTCGGTCTTCACGATCAGAAATTGCCATCAGACCAACATCATCAGAATTTGCAGATTCTGGTTCACTTGTGCTTGAATCTTCACTATCACTCCATGTAGCTTTCATAGCTTTCTTTCTAAACTTTTTCTTCTTTCTTTTTAGATTGGGACAATTTGGTTTGATGTGACAGGGTTTGTTGCATTCATAGCAAATTACATCTCTACCAGAATTTGATGAATTTTCTGCTTTATGGTGGGAGAATTTTTGATGCTACTTTTTGTACGATTTTTTGCCATTTCTGTACAGCTTTTTGAACTTTTTTGTAATTAAAGCCATCTCATCATCACTTGTAGAATAATCACTTCCAAATTCTGCTTTGAGAGCAACAGCTTTCAATTTTCTATCTTTTTCTTTTTCTGCATCTTGAGACTTAATGTAAAGCTCATGAGAAATAAGAGATCCGCAAATATTATCAAAATTTAAAGTACTGAGATCTTTATTTAACAAAATTGATGTTTTTGCTTCCCATCTAGGTGTGAGACCTCTAACAAGCTTAGCAATTTTGTTATGTTCATCAAGTTTTTTGCCAAGAGCTTTAATTTCATTTGTTAATTTAACATACATATTAATTACCTCAGAAATTGACTCTTCTGGCTTCATTTTGAATGCTTCACAGTTTACCATGAGAACATGAAGTCTAGTATCTTTAACTTGATTTGTTCCTTCATACATTGCTTAGAGCTTATCCCAGATTTCTTTAGCTGTATCACATCCAGAAACTCTGTTGAATTCATTTGTGTGCAGTGAGTAGAAAAGTATGCTCATAGCTTTAGAATTTAGCTGCACTTTTCTCTTTTAAGCTTCTGTGAACTCTTTTCTGGTCTTTAAAACAGTAGCAGTTTCTGAAGCTCCTTCCTCATCATAAATCTTTCGTGGATGCTCATATCCATCTTCAATAATATCCCAGCAATCCATATTTTGAGATTGAATAAAGTCTCTCATAACGACCTTCCAGAAAGGATAATTTTCACGACTGAACATAGGAGGACGATGGGCAGAATGTCTCTCTTTGAATGGAGTAGCAATTTGAGATTCGGCCATTTTTAGGATCACTCAAGGTGGTTAAACCTTAGGGAATTGAGAATCGCTCTGATACCAAATGTAGGTCCCGAAAGACACTCAAGAGGGGGGTGAATTGGGTGTCTTAAAATTTTCTGGCCAAATTTCTAATGAAACTGAATTTTATGCAAGATAACAATAGAAATAGATTTTGCAAGTTCTTTTTTAACTCCAAATATATTTTTGAAAAAGTGTGTTAAATTTGTTGTGAATATTTCAGAAATTCGTTTTACAGAATTTTGAAAATACAAATTTCCAGAATGTAAAACAGAATTGTAGAAGATAAAAAATAGAGCAGAAAAGTAAAGCACACACAGAATTTATAGTGGTTCGACCAACCTGCCTACCTCCACTCCTCAAGAATCACTCTTGAGCTTTTCTGTTCACTCTTAACTCTTTTAAGGGCAAGAGTTCAAGCCAATACACAATCCTATGTATATCTACCCACAATCTTTTTCCCAAGTAAAAGATTTAAACACTTACTAGAATTTCTCTTAGGTTCTAGCCAACCCAAACTCACAATCTTTCACAATAATAATTCCTCACAAATAATTATAGCAAAAGTTATAATCAATTGAGGATGATAAATAAAGATGAAGTGTAAGATGGAAAGTGAGATTTTAGAACAAGTAGGCTTTCTCTTAAGAGTTAGAAAATCTTTTCAATATTTTCCTTTTTTTTAAACTTCTAAATGATCTAATAACACATATTTATACCCACAAACATGTTTTGAAGTGAGAAAACACAAAAATAGCCATTTATGACCGTTTAAAAATAGGACAGACGAATCTGCCTCTAACTAGCCATTATCTAGCCGTTATTTTGTCTTTTAGTGCGAAGCAGATTTTCGACCAAAAAGATTGTCAGATTTCTAATCCAATTTCTAATGTAAATTCTGACGGATCAATTTCTAAAGCATTTTCTGAAAGAAACCAGTTTTAACTAAAAACGAGATTTATGACTTAAAAACATTTTTATGCAATTTTAAAACTTAGAATATGTATGTATGAATGACAATTTGATCCTCAAATTGATCTTACAATTTAGTAACCTAATTTTCCTTATACTAAAATATTATTCAACTTGATCTTCAAGGATTCATTCCACAATCTTCATTTTTGGATAAAGTCATCAAAAAGATAAATAAAGATACCTGCAAAATAAACTTAAAATAGATTTCTCAATAGAGTTTATTTAAGGTTTGATTATCATCAAAATTTAGATGTAGCCTTAGGCCAACAATTAATATACAAATTCCATGACAAACATTACTATATACATCTAGGATAGGCATATGCACGTGTCATGATGCAATTATTACATACATACGTGCTATGACATGCATTAATATGTACATGCATATTAAATATACGTTCACATCATGGTAATGTTAATGCATTGTTATTTTTATCATTATTCACACTTTTCATATGGTAATGATGTATATAGGATGATGTATGAGAATGAATATGTTAGAGATGCATGTGATGCATGGATCGATCATTACATTATGACAATGATGCATGAGCATATGATATGAGCCAATATATGCTAACACATGTGAATGATACAGATCTTATGCATGACACTTGAGCATATTAGTCATATAGATGATGCATTAGATGGATAAGCATACAATGTATACACATGATAGTGTGTGATGTATAAGATACACACGACACATGGATATACTAAGCATGTATATAGTGTATGACATATGTGTAAGGAATTACATATGAATGTGTTATATGCATGAATGGCATGCATATAATGTGTGACTCAAATGTTAGCATAGAATGCAATGATTTGTAACATACAAACGATACATGAGCATGACATACATATGATGCATGGAAGAACTCTATGTGCGAAAAAAAATGTGCAAGCTAATGTAGGATGTGCATTTTACAACACACAAAATGAAACATACAATTTTTATAGTAAAGAAAACATACACATAGAATGCACGTATTTCATATTATCATATTATTGTTGTTTTTTTGTTTGCATGCAAAATGAGACACATTTAGATGCAAATTTTTATGTCACAAAATTATGCACACAAGATTTACATATTTTAATTCTTGTGCAAGCAGAAATCATACACACGAAATGAGATACACATTCATAAAAAAATTTATGCATACAAAGCATGTCTATTTTTTATTTATTATTAATTTATAATTAATTAAAAATACATGTACATATATGTAGCATGAACAACCAAATGTGAGAGAAAAGGAAAAATCCTCCCAACCTTATTGCTCCCACACAAGAGGTCATGCGGTCTCTTTCCTAGTTAGGATTAGCTCATAGGTTAGCAGGGAACCCAATGAATACGTATAGTACACGGTGAAAAATTAGCATCATGGTCTCTCTTTATTTAAATCACATATGGATGGATTTGGACATTGTGTATTTAAACAATCCAAATAAACTTAAATGTGCCCATCGAGGCATGAAAGCCTTTGATGAGTAGATATCTAAGTTTATTGGAATTTATTCGATACATAAAAGCCCACATCACAAGCAAGGTATTATGGCATATGACCCCTAGTGGAAGTATCTATGCCATTACATGGATTTTAGTCTGGTGATAAAGCTTTAGGGCTACCCAAGCGTGGTCCCTGCCAATGGGTCTAGCTCATCATAAGTATGATGACTGATTGGGTCACCATTTGATATACCAAAAGGTACAAGGCATGGGTTGGTGGTCCTCCTTAACACGTCGTTACATTGAGTGAACTTAGGGTTGTGCTTTGGGAATGCACCATGGCTAAAAGAGATGCCTAACTTAATTTTAAGGTTCTAATATGAATGCAATGCAGTTTTTTGAAAAGATATAAAATATCTTAACCTCTAAACTCATTTATAATAAATTAACCAAAGGAACTTTCAAAGTAAAATATCACGGTCCTTAGTGGAGTCGCCACTGTGATGCACACCAAATCCCATAAGGCATCCGATTTGCTCTTGAAAACTCGCTTGTAGGGCTTGAGATTAGATTAAGGTTCATTTAACTCATGAAGGCTATTTACTTCATAATGGATATGAATTCAACCCAATCCGTAATGTCTCAGGCCTTAAAAAGGCATGAGACAGTGACTCGATGTATCCCCACTCATTTGCTAACGATCGACCTATGAGGGCATCTGCTGAGCACCACAAGGCAGGTTTCATATTGTCGCCACCCGATAAAAAATTGAGAAATGAGTTCTGACCTTATGAATCTGAAATTAAAGATAGTTCGGGACCTCACTCTTATTTATACCTTTGGTTAATGTTGTATAAATGAGTTTTAATGATTAATATATTTTATCTCTTTTTTCACACGAGTTATTATGCTAGAAAAATAAAGGCGTACTCAAGCACGTAAAAAGTTGTAAAGCATTTTATATGAAAGCTATAAAGTATTTAAGAATAAATGTAAAAGTAAATTCATACATAAATTGAGGAATTAATTAAGTTCATTTGGATGAGGACATCGGTCCTGGCATCTATATTTGCAAAAAGGCAGCATTTTAAGTGTGTTTTGATTAAAAATAGGATAATTGAACCCTCGCAACTTTGAAAGAAAGGAATCGTATTAGTCAATATTAAGTAGAAAATCTTTTGTATTTACAAAGAAAAATTCCTTAATTTATATATTATTTTGTGGGTAAAAATCGAGACATTGGTCCTTTTTATTATAGAAAAATTTCACTCAAACTTGTATAAAATCATTTAATGGGTTTTTATAGTGTCGCTCAAAAAATCATTTATTTTCAATAAATAAAGATATGAAAAATAATAATACAAGTAACATGCATAAAATCGGAATATTTATTTATTTGAGAATATTAGTTCTTTCATGCATATTTATAAAATTCTTTTGTGTGATTTTTGGAATAAAAGTGAACATTGGTCCATTTTATGAGAAAAATCCAATTAATCAAGTAAAAAATATTTTAGGTGTTATTTTTAATTAAAGCGTGTAAAAAATTATTTTTTACTAACTATTACATATTTACGAAAATAAAAGGAAAACTAAAGGGAAATTATATAAGGCCCAAATAATAAACAAAATATCCTAATTTAATATACTCTATGTTATCCTTTAATTCGACCTAGTAGGGAAATGATTAGTGAATAATAATGAAAAATGACAATAAAAGTACACAATAATATTAATGATAATATTTATAAATTATAAGTATTATTATTAAAACAATAAAAAAATTAATAATAACAATATTTGCAATAATAAAATCAACACAAATTAATAATATAAAAAATCATAATAATAATAAAATAATTAACAATATTAAAATTAAAGATAAAAAGACAAATATTGATAAAACATCAATAATAATAATAATAATAATAATAATAATAATAATAATAATAATATCCAAATTACTAGCATCAACAATAATCAATAATATTAAACATAATATTAATAACAACAAAAATGATAATAATGAAATTAACAATTATACTAACAATAATAATTCAAATAAACAACAATAAAAATGATGATAATAATAAAAACATTAACAAAATTAACAATAAAGACTAAAATTAACAATAATATTAACAATGCAAAAATAGCAATAATAATGGCAATATTAGCAATAATACCAATTAAAATAATAAAATTGGCAAAAAATATAATTTATTATTAATTTAACAATAATACATTTAAAATAAATAAACATGTTAATAACAATAATAAAAA
Source organism: Excoecaria agallocha (assembly GCA_037975025.1). NCBI lineage: Eukaryota > Viridiplantae > Streptophyta > Magnoliopsida > Malpighiales > Euphorbiaceae > Excoecaria > Excoecaria agallocha. Next base: position 9,243,907 of record CM075815.1, read on the forward strand.
AATATATTAGCAATTAGAATAATGGAAAAAATCATAAAACAATAAATAAGCTAATAAATTAATCTAATATATTAAACAAACAATTTACAAATTAATAATTAACAAAATTAATATAATAAAATAATTAATTTATTAAGCTAAAATAATAAATTAATTCATAAAATTGGTTAGTAAATTAAAATATTTTACAATTAATTAATAAATAATTAACAAAATTAAACTAATAAATTTACAAAATTAAATCAATAATGCATATATTAAAAACACAATAAATCAAAGAAAATGATTATTTACTTAATTAATTAAAATTAAATACTAGATTATTGGGTTTTAGGGACTCAAAAATATTAACTTCAGTGTCAGTTCCATCAAAGAACGGGAATTTAGTGTTTTATGACTTTTTCTCGATTTTATATGATTTTTTGGTATTTTTAGGCTAAAACTTTGTATTTTCCATGGGAATAGAAAGAAGAAAGAAAAGCAAAAAGAAGAAGAGGAAGAAAGAAAGGAGATAAGGCCATTTAGTGGTTAAAAAACCCATCATACTTATCCCAAACGGGATAGGATTAATGGGATTTTTTTTCAGCTATTTTTCCTACTTTTCGATGTAAAAATGCAGTTCTTGAGTGAGTCACGGACCTAGTGTAAGGCCCCTAACATGACCCTAGTTAAAAATGTATGCTTTTATAAGATTATGTTTGATTATGATTAAATTAAAAATATGAATTTCAAATAAAGTATGAGACAAGTGATAAATTATTTTGTTATTATATTAATTGCATGAAAATAAAATTTAATATTATAGTTTAATATTATTCGAGGGTATAATTGAAGTATAAAGTATTAATTTAGGGTAAATTTATAATTATGGCATTTTAGGAGTCAATTGTGAATAGAAGAATAAATTGAGAGGTTAATTTAAGAGAAGGAATAAATTGAGAGGTTGATTTAAGAAAAGGATTAAATGGAGGGGTTAATGTTAGCATGCAAAAAGGAGAAGAGGTTTTAGTAGAACATGTAAAAGGTGGAAGGATCAAAAAGGATATTTTTCATGTCACTGTATAATGAAAATTTAAGAGATGTGAGAGGAGATTTGTGAGATGGAAGTGTTGGCATTTGGAAAGGAAAAACAAGAAAAATCTTTCATCTCTTCTCATTCATATCTTTTAAATCTTTCAAGCAATCTAAGTGACATTGTATGTTAATTAATCAAGAGCAACTAAGTGTACAATTTTAAGGTAATAATCTCAATTGATTTACATCTTATTCTTCTCATTCTTCTTCTCATTTTGTTGAAGTAATGGTTGAGTATGGTTCTGGAATTTTTGATTAAAAGATGATGTTGGTTGTAACGGAGAAGAGGAGAGTAGAAAGATCAAAGGAAAATGAGTGGCAAGAGATTGAAAGCAAAGGGAATTTCGGCCAAGGTATGGGATAGGGTTTATCTTGCATGCATGTGACTAATAATTGTATAATTAAGATGCATATGTGTGATAGATTGATTAAATGGAAGGAGGTATGAAGTTAGGATGTGTTACAATAAGTGTTACATGAAAAATTAATAAAACTAGTGGCTGTAATTTAATCATAAAATGAGTTAGGAACCTTTCATTGAGACCATGTTAATTTCTATAGTTACACAAGAGTTATATGTATAAACTTTTAGTTGAAACCTAGAACTAAATTAGCCTCTAAACTATCATTATATTTAATGGAATATTAGGTGAGCTGTTGAATTCGGTTCTGGAGCAGGTTGTGGTAATTGTGTTATATTTTCATGTGTAATGGTCAGAATGCTATGAGGTTAATTACTATGCAAAATATACTCATAAATTCACATTTTGTATGTAGGAAGTATGAACCAAAATCGTATGCATGCATATCAAATGTTGACTTGAAATTCGTAGGGACTGGATGTGCTGTTAGGGAACAGACCTTAGTAAATGTAACATAACTCTTGGTAGAGTTGTTAAAATGCTACAAAGTAAAATTATGGTAAAACTAGAGACATGGAAGTATAACTTTGATCAAGAAATGTTGGTATAATTCCTTCTTCATTTTATTCTATGAATTTTTATAAGTGGTAACAAATACTGTTTTGGTTCTATGAACAGCCTATAGTTTTTCTCAAATATCTCGAGCTATAGACAAGATATTAAGGTGAACTTTGATGATTTGGAAACTAGACGCATATGGGAATAAGATTGTAGAAGGTTATTTGGCCTAAAAAGGATGTTTTCCAAATCATAAGTGGCTCACAAATTGGGTCCAGAATGCTGTCCCTGTGCAGAATTTTAATATATCTTACATTATGGTTTTTATATAGTCAAGTTAAAATGTGTCTATGTGAATACACAATAATTTGGATATGGCATGCGATATGATTATTAATAAATGGTTATATATATATATATATATATAGGTAAAGATTATTGATAAAGATATCAAATATTTATATGTGATTAAACTTATATACATGATTGTTATATGCAAGATTATTTTCATGTATGTAATCCTATGATGAGTAAATGTATATTTTAAAATGTACCTATACTATGAAATAAGAAATACAATAGTATGGCCATATTTACATGTAATGTCTTATGGATAACATATTAAAGTATTTATTATGATGATACATGCTCAATTGTCAATATTTGAATTGTTAAATGGTAAATTGGGCACATGTATTTATATAAACTAGGATTGTGAATCTTTTTACATGATCACATACATAAGTTGTGCTATATTGGAAAGTTCTAAGAACAGGGTATGATTTATGATGAGCACTTGAATATGTATGATATATTACATGATTGTCATGGTATGATCAAGCTAAAATGTGATATCGAATGATAACACGATCAAAAACTATGTGAAACATTATATGAACTTTGTATACATAGTTATGCTATAACAATAATATATCAATACTATGGTTATACGTGTGCAAATTGATTAGTCAAGTGCAAGCATGATATATGAAAACAGAATTAAATAAAGTATTGCTAGCAATTAGAGTTCAATTGTGGATAGATAGGTTCCTATAGGGATTTTGCAGCTGCCACCGTTGACCTGTTTAGGTCTAAAGTACAGTTGATCCTATTGGATGATGAACAGCTCATTTGGGTTGTTAGTTGACCCTGTTTGGGTCCATTTGACCGGTCCACCGTACAGTTGACCCCATTTTGGTCCATAGATCTGATATCCTTGGGTATCCACTATTCCCGTAATCCACCTTTAGAACTTAAGCAGGCTAAGTTATAGAATAAATACATCATAGTCAATTACAGTATAACAAGGCATATGATTTATGAAATATCATGTTTAATTAAGTTTTCTAATGCATGTATGTTATTCTTTGGCTTACATACATATATGCAGATCATTTATGAAATGTTGGAATTATATGGAGACTACTTTGAATGTAGGAAAGCATTGTTGATTAAGATCATTATATTGTTATCATATGCTTATTGTTTATATGTCAATTTAAATGATTTTAAATGATGTATGATTTTATAAATCTGACAGTCACTGTGAGTGGTTTTCTTTCATATTTATTATCCCCACTAAGTTATATAGCTTAGCATAGATTATTTTGATCCGTGTAGGTTTTGGTAGTCAAGGCTTTTGCACAGGAACGTTCTCTGCATCAGGACAGGCCAACACTAGTCTATAAAAGTTGATGTAGGAATTTTGTATAGTTCCTTACATGTTTAATATGTATAAAGGTTATATAATAAATGTATGTCATATGGAGGATAATATTGTAATAAGCTCATAGTGAGAATGCTAGTATATGCATACATCTAGGAGCTAGAATGACTATATTCAAATGTGTTGGAATGCTGAATGCTATACATGATAGTGAAATGGCTAATATAGTTGAATCTAGCATGATTAAGATAATGGGTTGCATAATAGTCACTGTGCTTATGTAATTAAAAAGTACATGAAAAATGTGAGAAGCACCTAACTAAAAATACACGTTAATTGATTAGACGGATCAGGTGACATGAATGCAGGTAGATGTTAATCAGGTTAATAACGTAACATAACATGACTTAAGTAGACATCATAATATATGATAAAGATGCTAGAATAGGGTGTTTCACCTAGTCCATGAGTCACTCTTAGACCATTGACTTTGACTTTGCCTTTTTTGTCTCAGCCGACTTACCTTTAATTCAAAATGTTTTGCCATTTTTAAACCTGAAAGTGCCATTTTTTCAACAAGGTTCTAGACATTTGTTTTCCTATATCTTAGCTTTCCAATAAAAAAAATCACTCAATTTTTATTTTTTGATTGGAATTTATGGCCAAAATACTGATAACTACTTCTAGGAAATTTTTAGGGACATAATTAGTGTTCTAACTTTGAAAAATTACTAGGAACAATGGGTTTAGAATTAGGTTATAATATATCCATAAAAGTTGCTTCAAAATGAGTATAGTTTCTATTAAAATTAGATTCGTCTCAATATGACCTCTACAAAGGGAGTTATGCCCGAAATACTATAGACTGGTCCAGGTACAGGGACAGGTTTGGGTCATTTATGTTTGTGTCTAATTTTGAGAATCTTAAGGACTGAAATGGATTTACGTGTCTTCATCAAAGTTGTAAATCATATATCTTAAGATAAATTCAAAACACTCCAAACTGCTCTAAGTTTTCAAAACCGATTTTATCGTTTTGCACTGTTTGAAAGAGATAAAGGGGTGAAGCTAGAAAAAAGCTATTTTATGAAGATGAAAAAAATTCGAGAAAACATAGCACCTCCATTCCTTTTCCATTTATGAGAAATTACTTTCTCATTAGATAACTCTAAGTAAGAGCCACTTTAGGACCAGGTACCTACACATACTGATGTATGTGGACCATTAAGCATAAATGCCAGAGGAAGATTTCAATAATTCATTACTTTTATTGATGATTTTAGTAGATATGTCTATGTCTATCTAATGAAACATAAACATGAATCATTTGAAATGTTCAGAACCTTTCAAAATGAAGTTCAAAATCAACTTGATAAAACTATCAAAGCATTTCGATCTGATCTAGGTGGTGAATACTTAAGCCAATAGTTTGATGATCATCTTAAAAATTGTAAAATTGTTTCACAATTAATCCCACCAGGGAAGCCATAATGGAATGATGTTTTTAAAAGGAGGAATCAAATTTTATTAGATATGGTTCGATCAATGATGAGTCAAATAGATCTTCCTTTATCGTTTTGGGGCTATACATTAAAAATAGCTACATTCACTCTAAATCGAGTCAAGTTTAAAGCGGTTGAAAAGACACCATATGAGATATAGACTAGGAGAACTCCTAGTTTGTCTTTTTTAAAGATTTGGGATTGTAAGGCTTATGTCAAACGACAAGTCTCAGATAAATTAGCACCAAAATTTGATAAATGCCTTTTTGTGGGATATCTTAAAGAAACTACAGGATATTATTTTTTATAATCCCTCTGAGAACAAAGTGTTTGTTGTTCGAAATGGTGTCTTTTTAGAAAAAGGAATTTATTTTTAAAAGAACCAGTAGGAGTAAAATAGAACTTAAAAAAGTTTGAGAACCATAAGATAGCATAGGACCATCGATGGAAACTCACCAAGTTTCACAAACTATTGTAGAACCTGTACAAGTTACACAAGTATTGTATAGATCTGATAGGACATGACACCAACAAGAGAGATATGGACTTTTTATAATGGATAGTCATAAAGTAATGTTTATGGATCAAGATGAGCCTACTACCAATCAAGATGCTGTGTCAAGTTTAGATTTTAAGAAATGGCTAGAGGCCATGAAATTTAAAATGTAATCCATGTATCACAATCAAGTTTAGAACTTGATTGATCCACCTAAAAGAATTAAAACCATTGGGTGCAAATGGGTTTTCAAGAAGAAAACTGACATGGATGGGAAAGTACATAACTTTAAAGCAAGGATTGTTGCAAAAGGTTTCAAACAAACTTATGGAATTAACTATTATGAAACTTTTTTACCAGTTGCAATGTTTAAATCAATAAGGATTCTTATTACCCTTGCTGCGTATTATGACTATAAGATATTGCAAATGGATTTCAAAATCGGGTTTGTTAATGAAAACTTGCTTGAGGATGTGTATATAACACAACTTGAAGGTTTTGTTCATCTTAAGAACTCTAGAAAGGTATGCAAGCTACAAAGATCCATTTATAGATTAAAATAAACTTTTCAGAGCTAGAATCTTCATTTTGATGAAATAGTCAAGAGTTTGGATTCATAAAAAATGAAGATAAACCTTATATGTACAAGAAGGTTAGTAGGAGTTTAGTAATGTTTATATCCCTATATTACAAATGACCAAAGATTGGTTAAAGAAATCTTTTTGAATGAAAGATCTAGGTGAAGCTACTTACATGCTTGGGATTAAGGTCTATAGGGATAGATCTAAAAGGACAATCGGTCTGAGTCAAAGTACTTATATAGATAAGGTGCTAAATAGGTTTAACATGCAAAATTCTAAAAGAGAATTTTTACCAATGTCTCATGGCATTACTTTTAGCAAGACTCAATGTCCTATGACATCCGATAAGCAAGACTGCATGAAATGATTCCTTATGCTTTGGTTATAGGATATATCATGTATCCCATTTTATATACTAGATCGAACATTTTATATGCATTGAGTATGACATAAAGATACCAGCCAGATCCTGGTGAAAGTCACTGGACAACAATTAGGAATATCCTTAAGTACTTGAGAAGAATTAAGGATGCATTATTAGTGTATGAAGGAATGAAAAATGAGCTAGTGGTAAATGGTTACACATATGAAAGCTTTTGATCTCACAAAGATGACTGTAGATTGCAGTATGGATATGTGTTTGTATTAAATAGAGGTGTTGTTAGCTAGAAAAGTTCTAAACAAAGTACTGTCATTAATTTTACAATAGAAGTTAAGTATATAACAACATCAAATGCAGCTAAAGAAGCAGTAGGAATTAAGAAATGTATTGCTGAATTGGGAGTAATTCTTAGTATCATAATTCCTATAGACCTTTATTGTGACAATAATGATGCCATAGCATAGGCTAAAGAGCCTAGATTCCATCAAAGATCCAAACGTATACTCAGACATTTTTTATCTCATTCATTGAATCATTGAAAGATGAGATGTAAAGATATACAGAGTAATAATAGATGACAACATTGTTGATCCACTTACAAGGGCTCTCCCACAAGCTATAAATGATGGTCATACTAGGTCAATGGGTATTAGACACTTATATGATTAGGCATAGTGCAAGTGGGAGATTGTTAGTGGTTATGCCTTAGGCCAAACAATTGGACCTTTATGTACTGTCACATTTCATTTTATAAAATTAGGTTTTCTTCATATTATTATATTGTTGGCATGTTACATTATAATAATATTTATAAATAACAATCCAATGTTATTTTAACTATCCCTAGTTATTTATCATTAAAGAAATAATGATAAATTATAACTAATATGGGTTTGATTGATAATTATGGCATTATTATATATGGTGATATAAATCAAACTTATAGGTACTTTTTAGAGAATATGAAACTAGATAGACCCGCTATGAGATACTACATAGATAAATGTCATTAGCGATCTCATAATAGTTTTGTTATCGATCATTAAACCTGAGATTATCATAGTATCCTACATGAAGAACATTATGTTTTGAGATAATCAAACATCATCTTTAATTGAATAATCATAAAGGTTATGATTAGACATGATAAGAATCATGTAGAGGATAGTGAATAATCAAAAAGGAATTTGAGAGAGATATCTATTGGGCCCCTCGATAAGTAGGACTAAAAAATGCATGGCCGTGATCAAATGAATTGATGGAGTGATCAATATCATTTGATATTATTAGTCTAGTTAGTAATCGAGAAATTATATGTTTGAATTATATAAGTTTGGCATGGACGATGACTTATGTTCAAACAAGATGTTGTGTAACAAAAGGATTATAACATGTTCTATTGATTAGGTTAAGATTGAATTATTGATATTCATATTATTTGGGTAGTCATAATGTCTTGCTAAAGGCCGCTTATAACTTTAGCCCCCAAGGAAGGGAGCTAGCATCCCGAGTGATTCCTATCATCACATTCGAATATGAATATCAGTAGAGGGTGTTTGTTTTGCATGAGGCAACACCTAAAAAATTGTTTATATGTGCTTTAAGAGGTTGGTAACCATTATTTTTCTTCTTTTAAATCAATTTGATCATATGGATCCTGTTGGATTTCAATTTTTTCACTGCAATTTTGTTTTATTTATTTTGATGAAACCCAACAACCTATGCCAATCCATTGACATCAAGGAAAAAACTGATGATGAGGATGAAGATAGAAGAAAGCCAAATGATCTAGATCAACGAACACCATGTGCTAGTGATAAAAACAATTTATTGCTGGGGGATCATCTTATGGTGAAGATTTTGCAAAGAAGAAGAAGGGACAAAAAGGGATATATTTCTCAGCTCGATGCAATAATTTACCCTCTATCACTATATCCCTATAAGATGCAGGACATCTAAAGTTTTCCCATGAGGATGCCTTGGTGGTACACATTGTGATTCATAATTTTGAGGTAAAAAGGGTCCTAGTGGACAACGAGAGCGCTATTAATGTATTGACTTTAGATGCATACAAAAAGATGAAATTACTTATCAGCAAGCAATAACTAAATTGCATCCCCCTCATAGGCCTTGACAATGCTATGATTCCTATCACAGGCTTTGTGGACCTCTTTATAAAGATTGGGGACGAGGCCATTGTTCATATATATAAGTCCACCTTTATGGTTATTTATATGCCCTTCATATACAATACTATTTTTGATAGGCCAATACACTTCCAAACTCATGTGATTACAATCATCGGGTATATGGTGATGAAAGTTCTAGTAGAGGTAGGAGTGGCCATACTAAGAGGTAACCAAAAAGCTTTCAAAGAAGCTTATGTGGCTATGTTGAAGGATGAGAAACAAGTATCGTATGTTGTAAAGCCCAGAGAAGGAAAAGATAAGAGAAAAGCTAAGATGCATCCTAATAAAGACTTGATTTGGTATGATTTAGCTCCCAAAAAGCATATGGCAATTGGATCTTGTTTGGATGAAAAATCTAAAGCAGACATTTCACAAGTGTTGATGATTAATCAAGCTTTCTTTGCTTGGTTGCCAGAAGTTATCCCTGGCATTAATCCATATGTTGTTATACATAAGCTTAATATGGATTAGAGATTCCCATAAGTTAAGCAAAAGTTAAGAAGGCATGCACTTGATAGAAATAAATTTATTAACTAGATTGGCTTGCGAATGTGGCATCAGTTAAGGAGAAAAATGGCAAGCTGAGAATGTGTGTGGACTTAACATCTTTAAATGGGGGTGTGCCCTAAAGATAGTTGTCTTATGCCCAATATCAATTAACTTGTCAATGTAACAACCTGTCATAAGATTTACTCTCTCCTTGATGCTTGCGTAGGATATCACCAAATGATAATGTGGTTGTTAGATCAGGAAAAAGACTAGTTTCATCACTAATGAAGGCACATACTATTACAATGTGATGCCTTTCGGCCTAAAGAAAGCAGATGCGACATACCAATGACTAATGAATAAAATTTTTAAAGATCAAATTAGCGAGAATGTCAAAGTTTACGTGGATGACATAATCGTCAAAAGTAAAAGCCGATCAGCAACTCGGACATCTACTATAGGAGATGGATCGGTAGGCTGAGCCTCTACAATAGTTGAAAAAACCTAACCTGCTTCAGCCCTAATAGAAGTGGTTGTGTCCTCTCTTTCTACTTCGATTCTAGTTGAAGCCATAGTCTTTTTGACCCACTGCCTTGTTGTCGAAGACTGCAATTCATTGTCGATTCTACCCTTTCTGTTCAATCTATGAAGACACTTTGCTTTAGTTTTTTTCTTCAGCTCCTTAGCCTTCTTATCAATTATCTTTGCCAATCTTTTCTTAGCCTCCTCATTAGCCATTTACCCTACAAACAAAATAAGAAACAAGTCAAATCGAATTTGAATTGAGAAAAGAATAGTGAAATAAAATGATCTACCAAAGGAGATGAGAGACAGAAAAAACACGAATTGCTCACCCTCTCTTTCTTCCTTAGGCTTGAAATAATTAGGCAAAGCACTCAGTAGGATATTAGAGTCCAATGGCCTTTTATTTTGATCAACCATAAAGAGTAAAATCTCTATATCATTTTGATAGGTGCGGTGGCCACTAAATAGATCTTCAACATTGATCGTTTTGTTTGGCCAAGCCAAACTCACTCTAAAACCTTCCCTAGCCTTGACTAACAAAAACTTATCTTTCAAAACCTTTAAAGATGTAGAAAGTTTGAGAAGTTTCCTAAACCTTTGACACATAAAATTCAAGAAGATTTGGAAATTAGCTTGCTCAGAAATGTAGAAAAAATGGCTAAAAACTTATAGAGTTGGAGCTATTTGGGGGGGTCACAATTTTTACATGTAGCTTTAAAATAGGTTATAGCCCGATCAGACCCATCGAAAGGGAATCTTAAGCTAGAGTCTAGACTAGCCATATGGATTATAAAAAAAAAAACCTATATGGCAGAGCAGCGAAAGGCCTTGTTGTGTACAGTATTGATGGCGAGCAAGTATAAGCATAGTACCCCAAAAAGAAAGGGAAATTTCTTTTTAAATTCTTTAACATCATCCCTATTAAACCTACTGTGATCAGCAACAACTATTGAACTCCTCGCATATCCTTGCAAAATGCTTATGTCCATATCATAAAGTATAAGAGGTTGAGGTTGTCCAACCATTTTAATCGATAGATAAGTCTAAAGAAAAAAGAAAAGAAGTTTTTGAAGGAAACTTACCTAAAAAATAGGACTTTAAGCGAAATGGAAATCAAATTTTGAGGGGCTTGAAACTTCAACTTTCACAGAAAAATGAAGAGAGATGTAAGAAAAATCTTAGGAATGTGACAAAAAAGTCAACAAAATTTAGGGCAACATCTACCTATATATAATGTTTGGAATTCAAAATTCAAACCAATACCCAATGAAGTAGTGACACGTGGAAAAGCTATCATAATATGCTCCGATAATTGAAGTAGTGTCTAATGCAAAGTGGCACGACATTTAATGAGTCTCTATTTTCAAGACATTTGGAATACAAAAAGATTATCATAAGCTCTAGGCATTAGTTGCTTAAGCCCTTTTCTTTCGATCCTCCCAACCGATTAGAAAGTTAAGGGGGGATAAATGATAATACCTAACATTATCATACTTAGGCCAAGCCCAATAGTCATAAACCCCATTACTACTTAGGCCTAATTATTGGTCTAAAGCCTAAAAGGTCCATTGTGATGCACGCTAGAGCCATCGCTTGTTTTCGAATTCGCTCTTGGAGGCCTGCTTTTAGGGTCCAAGACCGAAAGAGGCTCACTTTAATTCATAAATTAGCTATTTTGCAATAAAAAGGGATTATGCCCAAATTATTGTTGGTAGTCAACCCATGAAGGTGTATACTAATGGGCCTAAAAGAAGTAGGTGTCATGGAGTCACCACCCAATAGAACATCGAGAAATGAATCTCGACCTTTTGATGCCCAAACATAGATTCCTATTTAGGATATCACTCTTATTGGGAATCTTGGTTATATTTTATTTTATAGTTGAGTTTTGAATTTAATCCACTTTTTTCTTTCACACAATGCAAAGCGATAGAATTAAATAAACATCCCAAGCAAACAATAAAAACGGTAAATAAAAAACTTAACTACTTAAACTATTACAGAAGTAAATTGTCCAATAAAGAAGAATAAAGTAATAGACATACATAAATCAAGGCATTTATTTTAGTTGGGAATATTGGTTCCCTTATGTATACTTTACAAAAATGCTCGTTTGCCTTTTGTATGGCTTTTAGTGAAAAATCGGACATTGGTCCAATTTTTGAAGGAAAACCCAAATTAATTAGTAGAAATCATTTTTAGTGCCTTTTTCTTTTAACGTGCACAAAAATCGTTTTTTACTAACTATTACATCCTCGAAATAAATACATCCAAAAATACCAAAATAAATAAATAGCAAATAATGAAATAAATAATAACTACAGTATAAAAAAGAAATACATACATAACTGAATATCATATAGAATGATGCATAAAAACATTATGGGGATCAAAATAAATAATGTAAATACCGTGAAATGCATGAAATATTTGTAAAATGCCTAAAAACTAGCCACAGACACCTGTAGAAGGGTGATGGATGCCCACAACTACACGAGGGACGGGACAAGAAGAAACCTAGCGAGTTGTCGAGGCTTCTTCCCATCCGTCACTTGCTGGACAAAGTATAATACATAATTTTAAAGCAAAAAACATACAAAATCACCTATAACCCTAAATAAATAAGTATTAGGACCTAAAACATGCTCAAAACAACAACATAACCTCAAATCATGCCTTCAACATACTAAAGACTCACCAAAATTATAGAATTATAAAATAAAAAAACTTGAAATTATACAACAATGGAGGAATCTTTTATCTAACCGTGCCTCTAATATGCATATCAATCCAGATTTATATCTCATCACATTTTAGGCATGCAAATCAATCAAACACAGTATTCAAACATGATTATTTTAACAAACATTAACATAATTGTACATGACAATTTTAGAGAGAGAAAATAAAAAGAGGTGCCTAGAATATTACGCTCAGAAGATATTTTGACTTTAAAATCCTTGTAGTCTAGATCTTCACTCTGATTATGCTATTTATTTTTTAGAAAATCAAATTATTATTTATTTTGTGTGTGTGTGTTTCGATCAAAAGACTGTTAGAGGAGTTTCTTTCTTCTTAGAGAAAGAGAGAGAGAAATTGTCTTTTCTTCTCCGTTAAGTTTTTTTCTTTATATTCAAAAGAGATTCCCTTTTTGGAAACCCTAAAAATATTTGCTTTTATATCTAAGGTAGAGTTAGAGTCTGATTCTAACTCTGCCTTAGGAAATCTGAAGATATCATTTCATAAAATACGATTGAAAATCCTTTTAAAAGTTTATCTTCCTTTTTTGAATTTTATAAATGTAGGAAATCTGGAAAAAGGGCCCACAGACGGGCATCCGCCCATTGGGGGACGAGCATTCTTCAGGAAAAAATATGGAAACTTACAAAAATACCCTTAATTTGACCTTGACAGGAGAGAGATGGCCACAAATGACCATCCCTCATGCGACAGACAACCGTCTATCACCCGTGAAGGCCAAAATTAGGATTTTTCATGCTTTTTTGCTAAAAGACTTGAAAAAATCATAAAATCTTTTAGAAAATGTGAGATTCACAATCGAAGCTTTGAGATTCATACCTGTTGTCAATAATATACTATTTTTTTTTATCATTGAATAACCTTGATCTAGGCTTTCTTGGGTCATGGTATCTGTAGCTACCCCCAATTTTAGGGAGCTGGTGTACTGGTGCCAATGAGAGCTAAAATTCAATGTAAAAGGAAAAGATGCGTATTTAAGGCAACGGATATCTTGGTTGATTAAAACACGTACCTTCCAAGGTAGTGAGTCTCTTATTTGATTAAGACATGTACTTCTAAGGTAGTGAGTCTCTTGGTTGATTAAAATACATACCTTTTGAGGCAATGAGTTTTTTGGTTGGGTAGTTATCATCAGCTTATCGATGCGTTAATCCTAGTTCAGGTAGTTAACATCAGTTTATCAATGTGCTAACCCTAGATTGACTATCTAATTAGTGCTTAGAGCATCATAATCAAGACAAGTTGATTAAATCTAATTAGCACCTATGGCATGCAGAATCAGGTTGTTTGGATATATCTAATTCAGTGCCTGAGGCATACAAAATTGAGACGGACTTGGTTAAATCTAACTAATGCCTGTGCCATATAAAATTAGGTAGTTTGAGTGATACTTGGTTGGTTTCATCTGTAGACATACCTAACCTTTCAATTGTGCTGGTTGGGGCCCCCATATGGGTACAATTACCCCTTTTTGAAATAATGTTCGATTTGAGGAATTTCTGCGCAAATATACATTTGTGAGGAGAGTCACTGATATGCTTGAACCCTATGTTTTGTAAGTATGTATCTATCTCGAAGATGTTACAGTTTAATACTGTGATGTTGGCT
>CM075815.1:9258298-9299298 GCA_037975025.1 Excoecaria agallocha
AGCTTGATTTTTACGAGCACTGTGTTTTTGGAAAGCAAAAACGTGTCAGTTTCAGCACAGGTACCCACACAACCAAAGGTACTTTGGATTACATCCATTCTGATCTTTGGGGGCCATCACAAGTTCCATCAAAAGGTGGTGCCAGATACATGCTTGTCTTCATCGATGACTTCTCGAGGAAGGTTTGGGTTTATTTTCTCAAACACAAGGATCAAGGATTTTCCACATTCAAGCAATGAAAAACCATGATAGAGAAGCAGACAGGAAGGCAAATAAAGAGGCTAAGGACAGACAATGGCTTGGAGTTTTGTGCAAAAGAGTTCAATGACTTCTGCAACAATGAAGGCATTGTGAGGCATCGCACAGTTCGCATGACACCCCAGCAAAATGGAGTTGCTGAACGCATGAACAGAACTCTTATTAAGAGAGCACGGTGTATGCTTTCAAATGCTGGATTACCAAAAAATTTTTGGGCTGAAGCTGTTTCTACGGCTTGCTATTTAGTCAATCGTTCTCCATCAGTTCCAATTGGCTTCAAGACTCCAGAAGAAGCTTGGTCTGGCAAACCTGCAGATTATTCAAATTTGAGAATTTTTGGCTGCCCAGCATACATGCACGTCAATGATGGCAAGTTAGCACCAAGAGCGAAGAAGTGCATTTTTCTTGGATATCCATCAGGAGTAAAAGGATATAAACTTTGGTGTCCAAAATCATCCAAAGTTATAATCAGCAGAGATGTCACATTTGACGAAGGTTCCATGCTTCACTCAAAAAATGAAGTCTTGGTACCTTGTAGTTCTGATAAGCAGGAGGAGGCCAGTCAGAGGCAGAAGATGGATGTTGCAGACTATCTTGCTCAGCAAGTTTCTACCTCACAGTCGAATTCACAACCATCCAGCTCTCAGCAAGGTGATTCAGAGCCCAACGCAGTTGAACTAGAGCAATCATACTCTATTGCCAAAAATAGAGAAAGGAGAGAAATAAACAAGCCAATAAAATTTAAAGATTATGCAAACTTGGTGGCTTATGCTTTGTCCGCAGCTGAGGAGATCAACAATAATAGAGAACCATCTTTTTTATTTTCTTATTGGGACAGCCAAACATCCCCTTAACTCCACATTAGTATGATATTATCCGCTTTTGGCCAAGCCCGCACGGATTTGTTTTTGGGCTCCTCCCAAAAGGCCTCATACTAATTGAGTTAGGTGGACACACTTATATACAAGGTGTTTCTCCCTTAATTTTCCAATGTGGGATGTGGGACTTGGATTGTACCCCAACAATCCTCCCCTCAAACCAAGGACCACACAACACGTGGCCTCTCCTCCAACGATAATCCACTTTCCAATCGTGAAGACGTACCGAGGGCCTCCCACAGCGTATGTCCTCCCTTCGAGCGATAATTCATTTGATCCGTCGAATCATCTTGCACCGCCGTTATCAACCAACGGGACACGCCGCCTGGCTACCACAATACCAGGAAGACTTTCGACAAAAGGCATCAAACATGAATCTCCAATCGCATGAACAAATCGAGGACCCTCCCACACAATGCAGTCCACTGTTGGCTCAATCTCCGAACCTGGGCTCTGATACCACTTGTTGGGACAGCCAAACATCCCTTCAACTCCACATTAGTATGATATTGTCCGCTTTGGGCCAAGCCCGCACGGATTTGTTTTTGGGCTCCTCCCAAAAGGCCTCATACTAATTGAGTTAGGTGGACACACTTATATACAAGGTGTTTCTCCATTAATTTTCCAATATGGGATGTGGGACTTGGATTGTACCCCAAAAATCTTGGCCCAAAGCGGACAATATCATACTAATGTGGAGTTGAGGGGATGTTTGGCTGCCCCAACAAGTGGTATCAGAACCTGTTTCGGGATTGAGCCAACGGTGGACTACGTTGTGTGGGAGGGTCCTCGGTTTGTTCATGCGATTGGAGATTCGTGTTTGGTGCCTTGTGTCAAAAGTCTTCCTGGTATTGTGGTAGCCAGGCGGCATGTCCCGTTGGTTGATAACGGTGGTGCAAGATGATTTGACAGATCAAATAAATTATCGCTCGAGGGGAGGACATAAGCTGTGGGAGGCCCTCGGTATGTCCTCGCGATTGGAAAGTGGATTATCGCTGGAGGAGAGGCCACGTGTTGTGTGGTCCTTGGTTTGAGGGGAGGATCATTGGGGTACAATCCAAGTCCCACATTCCACATTGGAAAATTAAGGGAGAAACACCTTGTATATAAGTGTGTCCACCTAACTCAATTAGTATGAGGCCTTTTGGGAGGAGCCCAAAAACAAATCCGTGCGGGCTTGGCCCAAAGCGGACAATATCATACTAATGTGGAGTTGAGGGGATGTTTGGCTGTCCCAACAAGAACGATGGACTGCATTGTGTGGGAGGGTCCTCGATTTGTTCATGCGATTGGAGATTCGTGTTTGGTGCCTTGTGTCGAAAGTCTTCCTGGTATTGTGGTAGCCAGGCAGCGTGTCCCGTTGGTTGATAACGGCGGTGCAAGATGATTTGACGGATCAAATGATTTATTGCTCGAGGGGATGACATAAGCTGTGGGAGGCCCTCGGTACGTCCTCGCGATTGGAAAGTGGATTATCGCTGGAGGAGAGGCCACGTGTTGTGTGGTCCTTGGTTTGAGGGGAGGATTGTTGGGGTACAATCCAAGTCCCACATCCCACATTGGAAACTTAAGGGAGAAACACCTTGTATATAAGTGTGTCCACCTAGCTCAATTAGTATGAGGCATTTTGGGAGGAGCCCAAAAATAAATCCATGCGGGCTTGGCCCAAAGCGGACAATATCATACTAATGTGGAGTTGAGGGGATGTTTAAGCAGTCCCAACATTAAAAGATACAGAATTAAGTATAAAATATATATATGAGAGATGCATATTCATAAATAACTCCTTATGTGCACTTACACATCTGCATTAAAGTTAATTTTGTTGCAGCACAAGCATGTGAAATACCTCTATGGTTCTTATCATCACTAATTAAGTAGACAAGACGACAGTTTCAGCACTTAGAACCAGCCAAGGGTTATCAAATTTGCATGCAAACTTATGGTGTAGGCATAACATGAATGCAGAAACACACAATCTTATCAAGCACATTCATCAACATCCTAATTCACAATAGAAGGTTTATAATCAAAATTTTTGGCTCTTTTGCAATTTCAACCAATTGATAAATTTAAAACAAAAGGGGCAAAGAATATCTAATCAAAAACCAAGGTTTTCTATTCAATTTACACAAGGAAAACATCTAAATCTGAAGAAAAATATTCATTGAAGCATTCTTACAAACATTTGGTGGGCAGATTTTTAACTCAATGAAAATAGATATTTAAGCACTAATTTGACTCTAAAATTTGAAATTTAAATCAAAATAAAGAAGAATAAAGTGCAAGGTGTCTAAACTTTCGTCAATGATCAACTAAATCAACAAAGAATCTATGCCTAAATTCACACTGATCGTACCCTTAAAACCCACATTGGACATATTTTTGTTCATCCAAACATCACCAAAATTTTCATTTAATCAAATACACAAGAGGAGATACATCACAATGATATTATGAAATGTATTGAAATGAAATTTCATATGTATTTAAGATTTATACAAAAAGACGAACACTAAAGAAGAAGTTTGTATGGAGAAGAACAAGAAAATTACAAATAGTAAACTTAAAATAAAGGCACGAAAATTTAAAGAAAAAGAAAATTAATTGAAGAAGATAGAAGTTTAGGTCACTTGTTGAAGATTAGAGGTTGGAGTAGCCAAAAATTTAGAAAGAAAAACAAAGAAAATAGAAAGACGAAGAGAATAAGTGAAAAGAAATGCAAAGACAAAGTAAAAATTAGGTTCTTAAAATAGAGTTTATAAGGATCACAAATATTTCAATTCTATTTTAAAATTTATATAGGTTGAATCGGTGTATAGAAACAAATTCAATGGCGACTACACCTACCTCACCATCTCTGCAGTTCTCGACAACGCCGTTTCCATCTCCTCGCACCACATTTCCACTCAAATCGAAGCCTCACCTGCCCTTCACCACGCACGCCACCACCGACAATGATCCATAACCCGAGTCCCCCACCCAATCCGTATCCGAATCCGCTGAGGATCCCTTCCAGTCTCTTCTCTTTAGGGTTCGAATCCATTACCGGAGCGGAATGGGGAAGAAAGCCAGGATGAGAAAAGCCAGGAAAGGTGCATCCAAATTCGGATCTGGATCTGGAATATATCTTCCACCAGTGCCTTTGAAGGTTGAATTTGGATTTAGCTCGCACAGCGAGAGAATTAACGGAAGAATTTCAATTTTAGGGTTGACAGCATTAATATTGGTGGAGCTTGTGGCGACAGTTTTGGCTTTGTATATCGAGTATGAGAAGGAGAAGATTAGGGTATGGCCACAGTCTTCTCTTGCCAAAGAATGAATTCATATTTGTAGTTTTTTTTTTAAATTAAAATTTTTATTTTGTGTGTACCTTGAGCCTTTAATTTGATTTGCTTGTTGTGTCCCTGGTTAATATTATTATTATTATTATTATTATTATTATTATTATTATTATTATTATTATTATTATACGCAAATATTTGTTTTGTTGTGTACGTATATGTATTTATTTCTTATTTATTATTAGTATAATTATTATCTTGTACACATTTATTTATTTAAATGTCTCTTATTTTAATTACTTTTCATAGCTTGCTAAATGTATTTTAAATAAAATATACTTATTGCAAAAACTAAAACAAATTTTCAATAAATTTATGCCCCTGTTTACTTAACTCGAAAAATATCAAATTATATCTAGGGCAAATTGGAAATTGGCAACCGAAATAGCAACAAAAAATATATTCCATTGCTAAATTAGCAACGAAAATAAATTCGGTTACTATTCTAACAATTGAATTTTTTCAACTTAGTAATATAGCAACGGAATTCAATTTTCGTTGCTAATTTAAATTCCGTTGCTATTTCCACAACTGGATTTTTTAAGGTCCGTTATTTAGCAACGAAATTCATTTTCCGTTGCTAACTAACGGGCCTTGAAAAAATTAAAGTATTGGAATAGCAACCGAATTCATTTCCGTTGCTAAAATTAGCAACGAAAAATGTATTCTATTGCTAAATTAGCAACAGAAATGAATTCAGTTGTTATTCTAACAACTGAATTTTTTCAACTCCGCAATTTAGCAACATAATTCATTTTTCGTTGCTGAAATCAATGTTGTTGCTATTTTCACAATTGTAATTTTTAGGGTATGTTATTTAGCAACGGAATTTGAATTATGTTGCTAATTTAGCAACAAAAATTAAATTTCATTGCTAAATTACGTTCCAAAAATTTGCGCCATCTGTTGCCGCCAAATTTAGCAACGATTAATGTATTTCGTTGCTATTTTTTGAGCTAAGATTTCCCACACTTTTTAGCAACGAAATTTCACCATTTTTATTCTGTTGCTAAATAAATTGAAATTAAACAATTTTAGCAACGGAAATTATTTTCCTTGTCTTCCGTTGCTAAATAGCAACGAAAAGTCATTTCGTTGCTAAATTAGCAACGAAAAGTTTTCCGTTACTATTTTTCTGTTGCTATTTTCATATTTTCTTCTGGTGAAGGGCAATATACCCAACTTGGAGCAAACTCAGGGAGTGAGAATTTGAAGGCCCAGATACGTAGAGCATTTCAGAAAAGGATAGAGACATGGTTTTGGTTTTTTTGAATGGTTGCCGAAGAATACAAAATGAGAATACAGAGAATGATAAACAAAAAATTGAAAATACCTCTTTTATTTAAATGACCAAGGCTTTTCAAAGAGTTATTTGTTTTTGCCATTTTAAAAAAAGATTCTTCCATAATACTTTGTAGAATATGTAATTTTCTCCAAAAATAATAAAGTGTTAATTGTTCTGTTCAAAGTGTTAATTTTTTCCATAATAATATGTAAAATCCGTCTTTGTAACTTTTAGTCTCATAATTTTGAATTTTAATTTTCTTAAAATTTATTAAATAGGTGATTAAGTTTTGTTATTTAACTACTCCATATATTTATATGACATTGTTTCACAAATTCCTTCCAAATCCTTAAGACGTTGAAATACATTTTTTTTTCTTCTTTGACGACCGGTGCCAATAAATTATCCTCTGCAATAATAATTCATAACATGTCTTTGATTATATAGCTAATTAATATATTTAATAATTTCATATATTTTCTTCTTATAATGAATGCAAAAATATTTTTCTAATTAATATATATCAACTTGGTAACAAAATTAAAATCTTTCACAAAAACCCATGCGTGGTTAATGTTTCAGCATAATTAAGATGGGAAACCAACCTTTATATCAAAATAGAGAAGTAGTGAAGTCTCTAATAACTTCACTCGTGCATAATTACTATGATATGCAACTATGATGCTAGTTTTCGACTGTGATGCTGGTATTTCCTTTTTTTATTAATATTTTGAACTATTATATTTTTATGATTTTAGTAAAATAAATCATTTATCATTTTAGTGCTATAGTTATTTACTCCCATTTTGTATATTGAAATTTAATCAAACTTTTTAAATTTGTTCTAATTAAGTTAAAATATGTCAAATATTTTAAATGTATAAACTATAAATAGCCATAGCCACATCATTCGCAGCAAGTCAATGCCATTTAAATATCTAAGAATTTACAGCTAATAATTATTAATTATTGTATAGTGTGCACAAATAATAAATACATCTTTCAGTACTTCCAAAGTGTAGCCTTGGTTGACAATAAGCTCAAAACTGCAAGTGATACCCATTTGTAGCTGACTCAAAGACATCTTGGAGAGAATTTATATTTTTTTTGGGAGAATTTAGATTTGTTGTGTAAAGCTATAAACATAGTGATCTAAGTAAGAAGCTTAAATGGGAATGAACTGAACACCGTTACAGTTGAAATCGGAACTCCGATTCAAGTGAGAAAATTCCATAAAGGGCTAAAAGATTGGGACATTCAGATTAATTTTATCAATTTCGTTCGAACATATAACTAATATTCAATTACTTAATTTTCCATAATTAGTTATTATTTCTAGTTCTGTCTAGGCAATTAATGGGCAGTTAGAAGTAAATTTAATATGTCTAAGACTACTAATGTTTGTTAACTAAGGAACATACAGTCTTGTATTATCAGAAATTGTCTGCAAGAAAATGGAACCAATAGTTGTGTGATATTGTTATTGTTTAACAGTAGGGGAGTAAGAATCTTAATCAGTTATATTTCTTTTAGTTACGATTTTAATAGTTAGTTACCATTACATCATAAATACAACTATGGTAGTTAAAAAAGAAGATATTATCCTTAGAGAATAATAGTTAGTTACCAACCAAATTACCATATAGTTCGTAATTCAACAAAAACAAATTATATAAGACCAATTAGCTAAGTACTTTAGTAAAAGTCTTCAAAATGAATCCTAAAAACAAAATTAATCAAAAAATAATCTGAACACAATTAATGAATAAAAAACTTGTAAAAGTCATAATATTCAGAATTTGGAGAGCAAAAAAGGAACTAACAAGTTTATAAAGTATCATAAACGAAATATATCTTATCACTGGAAACTTGGCTTACTTGATTAGACACAATTAAGCTACAGTGTTCATACTAATAATAGTAAACTATTTAAAATGAATATTATAGGATACCAAAATAGAAATTATACAAGAAATTTATATAATGAAAACTAAAAGAAATAAATTATAATAAAAAGATGTTAAACAAGACAACATATTATATATTCATTTTAGATAGTTTACTACTACTAATGTGAACTCTGTAGCTTAATTGTGCCTAATCAAGTAATTAAGTCAAGCTTCCAATAACAAGATAGTATTTTGTTTATTATACTCTAAAAATTTGTTGGTCCCTTTTTCAAATTTAAAATATGATGACTTTAACTATAGTTTTTTTATTATAAAGTATGTTCAAATTATTTTTTGACTAGTTTTGTATTTAGGATGCTTTTTAAAGATTTTTACCAAAGTCATTAGGTTATTGATCTTATATAATTTGTTTTTGTTATATTAGGAACTATATGGTAATTTATTTTAGGACAAACAGGATGTTGCATATCTTCTACAAAAGAGTTTTCATTATTTGTAAAAGATTGAGATATGAAAACTACACATTATTTAACAAAAATGAAATACAATTTAAAATGTTCATTTGATCTGATTTGTGTGTGTGTGTGTGTGTGTGTGTGTGTGTGTGTGTGTATATGCTGTTTAGGTATAGTATATATTTTCCTACCTAGATAGAAATATGTATTTAATTGCATTTCTGATTAGTAGTAGCTTGTCCAATGTAGAAAGCATTAGGACTTCTTATTTTAGAACATAAAATATATATCATATCAATTAGTGCTATGTATTTTTTTTTTTTTTCAAAAATTTATGTTTGATCCAATTTCAATTTGAATTCAGAACTTTGCAGATTTGCACCAAAACCACTGATTTTTCTCGCAATTCCACTGATTTTTGTTCTCAAAGTAATTCTAATGATTTATATCTCATAAATCATTATTTTCCTTTCAAAATTTTATAAAGTAAAATAAACATGCTTTCATTAATATTTGCACATGGAGTGTGTACAGTGTACAACGTGAAGTGAAAGGCATATATATATATATATATATATATATATTATTCTTATATTTGCAAAAGCTGCTAAAATGGGCTTTAGATTTTGGTTGCTGGCTATAAGTTGTGTTGGCAGATCCTAGTGGTCTTCCTTTTTGGCTGCAAGGGCTTGGCCTTGGGTGTATTGTTTTTAATCATGTCATTGGATATTGTCTGTGTATGGCTTGTTTTTACTCTGCTTTTAGGTTGTAAAGAAATTCAACTTAGAATGGAGAAACACTTTAAACTTCTAAGTTTGTGGTAATCTGAGTTCGTAAACTTTGTTTACAGCAGTTTTGCAAACTTGCTTCGGGTACAAGATTTGCTTTTGCTTTTGTTTAGGTGTGGCTCGTCATTTAGATCAAGTTGTTTCTCTGCCGTCAGTGGGGTTTCATATGTGCCACTTGTTCTGGTTGTGTTTTTGTTAGTTTTGCGCCTGAGGTCTTCTGATTGAAAGGCTTTTTTGTTAATTCGATTTGTATTTTGTCAAGTAGATTTGTATTTTTATTTTAGTTCTTTTTTAAGCTTTATTTTCTCTGTCTATGTGATCTGCAATTTGGCATTGAGTGTGGTGATACGGTCTACTAAGCATGCTTTTTCTTTTGATGTATTGAATTCATTTTAGTATAGCTTTATTTTATTTTATTTTTTCTTTTTTGGACGTGTTAGTTCTTGAATATGTCAACTTATAATATCTTGAATATTTTAACTTATAATATGAAGAATTAACTTTCACTTTAGACTGTGATGTTCACCAATTCCGTTTATAATAGATTGATGTGATTTGTGTTAGTGCTGTAACTTTTGTCTTATTGATTTATATTATTTGATCTAATCTGGTTTTTATAGCCTTAAAACAGCTTTATGTTACCTCCTTTTCCTTTGAGACAAGAAAGCTAAAAAGTTGACATTGATTTGTTATTTTAATCAATTTTTAATATGTGAGGCCACTTATTCATGATCAAGAGGTTTCTGCATCTGATGCAGAACATTTTAATATATATATATATATATATATATATATATATATATATATATATATATATATATATATATATATATATATATATATATATATATATATATATAATTTTAGTCATAGACTCATGTTCAAACAAATGCTAACAGCTTAGTTTCAAGAAATATAATATGTTAGATGCGTGCTTTATGAACAGAGACTGTGAGTGTATATATATTGGTAATTCATGGTAATTGATTTATACAATAATAGTGATTCAGTTATGTAGATAGCAGAAGAAGACTGCTACTGTTGGGAGTTGGAGCACTGACAACAAATTTACTCCAGGAAAATCCTCCTTTCGCTGAAGGTATCACATGTTGATTTATCTGTATTGGAAGATATAGTTGTTGTTTAAATTCATTTATCACAAATTGGATTCTCATAGTTGATACATTTAGAGTTAATTGATCGAAGGGATGTTTCAAGTAACAACTTTAATCTGCAAATTTCTTAGTCATTTTCTAATTTACATGTTTTGGAAGCTGTTGGCTGGGGAGAAGGTGACCAAGTGAATGCAGTTCTTTTAAAGGTATGTTTTACATGAATTTTGCTGCTTCTTTTGATTTTAATTTAGGACAGCAAGAGCATATTGATTTTAATTAATGATCTTTCATCCTATTTTTATGGTTGAAGTTGAGAAGGGAATGTAGACTTGTTTTTGTAATTTAAAATCAAACCAATTACATAGCTTAATTTTCTACTGCAATGTACATAAAATGCTTCAAATATTATAAATCATATCCATATTTTCTTAGTAAAACCAAAAGAAAATGTTAAAGTTGCTATTATAATACCATAAATCATATCCCCACTAATTTCAGAAATTTCTATTATAAACCGGTGCTGCTTCTTTATCTTTGGCAGAATGAATTCATTCTTGTGATTTTGCTATTATCAACTTAGATAATATGGCATGAATTGATTTGCTATTGGAAGAATTTAGACTTTCTTGTATGACCACAGGAGCTTAAATTTTGAAGGCATTTTTGTGTTCTCTCCTAGGGCTCTCTCTCCTGTTGGTCTTAACTTCTGCAGTATAAAGGGACTAAAATTACTACCTTTCTTTATTTATTTACCAAGTTTGCTAGCCTTTTTTTAATTTATTTACTAAGTTTTTTGAACTATTTACTAAGTTTGCTGCCTTTTTTTGAACTATTCTCTAAGTTTGCAGCCTTATTTTAATTCACTTGCTAAGATTGTTGCCTGTTTTTAATCTATTTACCAAGTTTGCTGCCTTTTTTTAATTTATTTACTAAGATTGATGCCTTTTTTAATCTATATACTAAGTTTGCAGCCTTTTTTTAATCTATATACTAAGTTTGCTGGCTTTTTTTTTTTTCTATACAAGAATTAGACTCTCATATACATAGACATGGACTTCATTTTTTAAATGTCTAAATATGCATAAAATATTAAATCATAAATCTAATTATGTTTTTATCTTTGCTACATAACAGCCATGTAAAAATGAGTAATGTTGATAGATCTTGGATGTATAGACGATTAACGCTAGATGGTTTTTTAAATCTTGAGTTTGTTGATGGAGTCCAAGCCTTTATTGACTATGCTTGTTCGCAACATGCATATATGGATGGTCCAAAAATCAGATATCTATGTAAAAAGTGCAAGCATATTTGTTTTCTTCCCACTAATAAAGTCAGTCTCTATTTGTTAAGAAAGGAGTTTGTTCCAAATTATTTTCAGTGGACACGACATGGAGAGCCTTTAATTTGTAGCACCTCTAGGGGTAATGAAGTAAATTCGTCGGTAAATATAGATGGGTTTGAAGAGAGCATGGGAATTATACCAAATAATATGGAGGTAATTGAAAACCCTTACAACCAAATGGTTTATGATGTAGCCGGTTATTTCTTTCAAGAAAATATGCAAAATCTTGAGGAGGAACCAAACCCAAATTTAAAATTTTTTTTTGACTTACTAAAGTCAACTAACCAAAAATTATGGCCAAACTGTGAGACCATGAATCAACTATCTACAATTGCCCGAATATTGAACATAAAGTCTGATGATTATATTTCTGAACGAAGTTTGGATAAAATTCTTGCTTGGTATAATGAATCATTGCCTCCTGATCATAAAATGATTGGGAATTTTTATGAAATCAAAAAGCTTATTAGGGGTCTTAGCTTGGTTGTTGAGAAAATAGATTGTTGTAGGTTGGGATGTATGTTGTTTTGGGGAGACGATGAGGAATCACAAGAGTCAAAATTCTATAGTCAATTTAGGTTCAAACCAAGAAAGCATACAATAAAGCAAAAACTAGTTCCTTGGAAGCGAATGTATTATTTTCTGCTAACTCCGAGACTTCAAAGACTATATTCTTCTGATGTTACTGCATCTCACATGAGATGGCATAATGAACATGAACATATTAATGGAAGTATAAGCCATCCATCAGATGCACTCACATAGAAACATTTCAATGACATCTATACCGAGTTTGCAGCAGAAAGTCGAAATGTCAAGTTGGGATTGTCCACATATGGATTCCAACCTTTTGGTCAATCCAAGCAACAATATTCGTTATGGCCAATCATAATTACTCAATATAATTTACCTCCATTGATGTGTATGAACGAGGCGTACATGTTCTTGACAGTGATTGTACTAGAACCTATAAATCCAAAGCATAAAATAGATGTATTCTTGCAACCGTTGATATTCGAATTGAATCGTCTTTGGGAATATAGTGTTGAAACATATGATGTGTCCCTTAAACAAAATTTTCAGATGAGAGCAACTTTGATGTGGATTGTTAGTGATTTTCCTGCCTATGCTATGTTGTCTGGATGGAGCACAGTAGGTAAATTGGCTTGACCTTATTGTGGCGATGATTTTGATGTATTTCACCTTCCTAATGGGGAAAAATATCTTGGTTTGACAACCATAGAAAATTTCTTCATCTTGGTTTGACAACTATAGAAAATTTCTTCCTCCAGATCACCCATTTAGTTGTAATAAATACAAGTTCATTAAGAATAGGATGGTACAAAAATCTGCTCCTCCTTATAAATCTGGTGAAGATATATTGCAAGAGATTGATGAATTAAGGCTCCTGAAAGTTATAGAACTTGAAGATGAAGAGGTTAATAAGAGTATAAGTAAAAACTTTGGTTAGAGAAAATGGAGTATCTTTTGGGATTTGCTATATTGGAAATCCAATTTGATATGTCATAATCTCGATGTGATGCATATTAAAAAAAATATTTTTGACAATCTGTTCAAGACCACCATGAACATTAAAAAGACGACAAAGGACAATGCAAAATCAAAAGCTGATTTAAAACTTTTTTTTTGTAGAAGGAATGAGTTAGATAAAGATACTCACACGGGTAAATATCCAAAAGCATGTTACACTGTAATGGCCTCAACACCAGATCAGCCGTAAATAGTAATTTCCGATGGTGAATAGTGTTTTTCGGGCCCGAAAAGACACCAGGAAGTCAAAAATATTTTATTGGACTATCAGAAAGTATTGGTCATGGTGAGTCCGGGGTTGAAATTTGAAGTGAAATTGAGGTCAAATGGGCCTTCAAATGTCAAAAATAAGAAAAAGGTAACGAATCAATTCTTTGATAGGGAATGAGATTTGGTTTTATATAAATTATTAAAAATAGTAAATGAACTCCAAAAATTATCAAATTTTATATGTCTACATGAATTTTTATGTATAATATTTTAGTAATAAAAGTTAAATTTTTCGGTGATACCGGCAGTTGTTGAATCTGACCGATAAGTTTAAATCGGATCGATAACGAACTTCGATTGAGCCGAAAATTTGTGTACTACCTATTTTTGATGTGATAAGGGTGATGGAATTATATTTGGAGTGATTTGAAGGCTGAAAGAGAGAGAAATTTTATTGAGCTTTAAAAGGCTTAAAATGGGCCTCAGAAATAAATTGGGCTAAGCCCATTAGTTTAGTCCAATCTTGGGCCTATTGAGAGTATATATAGGGCTAAAAATCTGGAGAATTATTCCAAAATTCACCAGCACTCTCCCTCTCCTTGTGGTGGCCGAACCATCCCTATCCATTCTCTCCCTTTGATTCTTCTTCTTTCACTTCAAATCCTCCATATACTCCAACATAAAAACTGAAGTTCCATTTCTCTAGATCACCTAAGTGGCCTCAATCAAGTGATTTGAGCAAAGGAAGGAAAGAAATTAAGTGGAGAAAGAAAAAGGGGTAAGATTGAGTTTGAGAAATTTATTGATTTAAATTAATTTTTTAACGTTCTTCCATAATCATCATCTACACCCAGAAAGTCGTATGCTTTGGAAGAAGCTTGTACAGTTTGGGAAGAGGTTTTGATTGATCAAAAAGAATAATCTACTTCAACCGATATGCCCTTAGGCACGACCATACATAACATAGAAATCACACTTGGAAAGGGTGGACAATTAGCTAGAGCTGCGAGTGCTGTAGCGAAACTGATTGCAAAAGAGGGTAAATCGACCACACTAAAATTACCTTCTGGGGAGGTTCATTTAATATCCAAAAACTGCTCAACAACAGTCGGACAAGTAAGGAATACTGGGTTTAGGTTTTAAGGTTTAGGAGCTTGGATTTTGCATTTGAGAACAAAAATATAAAGAAAACTAAGGTTTATTGGCTAGCCAATATAGGTGAGAAAGAAGAGAAAGGTTTTTCAAAGGACAAAGGCAAAGGAAAGGAGGCTTAGGCTTCCTAAATCAAGTGAAAATTGTAAGTGGCTAGTAAATCTTTACATTTTCTAAGGTTATGAATTTAATTCCTTTATGTATTTAGGGTAAAAATTTTTAAAGTTATTAAATGATGAAATTTGCTTAGGATAAATGAAATTGAACCTTTAAAGAGATGAAATGAATGCTAAAAAGGAAGAAAGAAAATTTTTTAAGGTGATGTTTTTTAGGTGGCCGAATTTTTCTCTAAAGAAAAATGATGGAAATTTGCATGAAAATAATACATATTAGCCTAAATTAAATATAAAAATAATAAATTGTGTCCATGAATTTTTATTGAATATTTGGAAATTATTTTGAAATTTTTAAGATTATGTAACATGTATGTATATAGTGAAAGTTGTGAAATATTGTGAAATAATTGATGATTTTAGTAGAAAATAATAGTAAATAATAAATAACGAATAAATAAATTTTATTAGAATTTATTGACATGAATAGAATTTTATTGAGAATTAAAGGTGTATATGTACCAATGAAGAGATTGAATTTTTATGGAATAATTGCACATAAATGACTAAAAACACATCCCCATCTCTTCTTCTGATTCAGAATCTGATCTGTCTGATGATCTTTTAAATCCTAAATATTTTCTTGTTTATATGGTTGATCCTGCTGAAAGCACAACTACTCAACAGCCTTTTACTCAACCATATTATACAGATGCCCCTGAAGATATTGATGTGGATCATGATGATACAAGTCCTATACCTCATCCAAAAATTACCACCGGCCCATGGTTTTAGTTTGAGGATATTCCTCGACACAAATGGCGTGATAGACTTATGAAATTCTTTGCTTGGCTTGAGCTCTAAACTCGCCGTTTGAATCCACCTCTTCTTGAGCAGATTTTGGTTGAATTCACTTCCAGATTTACAGGCAGTCTTCGTGATTGGTTTGTTAGCAATTTAGATGAATATTCCAAGATACAGTTTCTTCGAAGTGATTCTCTTGCTTTTGTTCTTCAAAAGATCCATCATGAGTTTATCGGCAATATTGGTGATTTTGAAGAAGCCGCTCGATCTGACTATTTTCGGATGAAATGTTGTTCTCTTCTTCAAAAAGATTTGGTCCGACATTATAAGAAGATGTCTAAGCATTTTTATATGTTGAATGGTGCAAATGATCCTAATCTAAAACAAGGACTCTTATCCTCAATTCCTAAACAGCTTTCTTCCAGTACTATGCTTTTACTTTGAGAACAAGGAGTCCAACTAAATTCTTTTCATTTGGTCAAATTTATCAAAAGATCCTTACTGCTCCGAATAAGTTCTGTACTTCTCAAAAATTGATCAAGAAAACTTTTAAAAAAGGAAAAGATCCACAACTCAAAGTAGCTTGTCGCCATCCTGATCTTGAAATTAAATGTGCTCCTACGAAAAAGTGTTCTTGTAAACCTTACAATAAAAGATCTTCATTTTCAAGATTCTTTTCTCACTTTAGCAAAGGTCCCCGATTTAAGAAAGGTTCTAAAGTTCATTACTTCTACAAGAAGAAATTTCAACCTAAAGGAGATCGTTGTTATCTCTGTTGAAAGGACATTTTGCAAAATCTTGCCCAAACAAGAAGCGCTCTCAACGCCTTATTCAACAGCTTCATCAAACCTCTCCTCTTTCTTTTGTGAATGATGATATTGAATCTGTCTTTTCTATGGATGATAAACCAGACCCTTATACTCTTTTTGCTCTCTCTTGGTCTAATGATGATACTGATGATGACCCTCCATTTGATGATAATGATTCTGATGCTCAAATTCCATCAAGTTATGCAATTAAATCATTTTCCCCACCCACTATACCTTCACCACCAATATCAAAACCTTCCATTTCTCTTATCCATCCTATTCCATTAGTCCCTATTATTGTTTATCCAGAACCTTATGCTCTTTCTATCCATGTTATTGCATTTATTGATACAGGTGCACACAACACTATCCTTAATCCAGCCATTTTACCCTCCAAGTTTTGGAAACCTTTTACCCAACATTTTCAAGCAGCCAACCAGGGAATTCTCACTATCCAACAGAAAACTAAACATCCAATCAAGATTCAAATCTTTCCTGATTGTTATATCTGGATCCATGCTTTGGATCTACACTTTCTGAAAAAGATTTAGTTCTTGGTTTTGATGCTTTGTTTCAGTTACCTAAACTTCGCATTCATCCAACTAGTCTTAAATTTAAACACCAACTTCTTCCTTACACTACTCAACATATCCTTTTTTCCATCAAACCATCTGATTCTTTTGACCACCATAAGGCCAATCTTCTTACTCACTGTTGTGCAACCTCTCATACAGAATTTTTCACCAAACACATCTCACCTCTTTGGACCCGACCTGACTTTTTCATTTCCTTACCCTTCAGAAAATCTGAAGACATTAACCCAACAAAAGCCACACATCCTGGAATGTCTTCGGATGATTTTCATTTAGCCCAAGAAGAATGTTCTCAACTTTTGGCCTAAAAACTCATTAAGCCCACTAAGTTTGATTGGGCTTGTCAAGCTTTTTATGTGAATTAACATTCTAAACAAGTCCGTGGCAAAAAACGACTTGTTATTGACTACACCTTACTTAACCCATTCCTCAAAGACAATAAATTCCCTTTACACAAAATAACCTCCCTACTTCCTTTCCTTCACAATGCTCGAATCTTTTTAAAGTTTGATCTTAAAGCAGGTTTCTGGCAATTAGGTATTATCCCAGATGATAGACCTAAAACTGCTTTTTATATCCTTAACTTTCACTACCAATGGATTGTCATGCCTTTTGGCCTCAAAATCGCTCCTTCCATTTTCCAGCAAGCTATGATCAGAATCTATGAACCCTTGCTTCATCATTTTTTAATTTATATTGATGATGTTCTGATCTTTTCTCCAGACATACCTTTTCATCAAGCTCATCTTCAACAATTCATTGATCTTACCATATCTCATGGAATTATACTCTCCTCCACTAAATTCCACTTGGCACAATCTGAAATTGATTTTTTAGGTATGCATTTTTACAATGGTACCTACCAACCATAGCCCCATATTGGCCATGAGCTTCTTAAGTTCCCTGCTAGTCATTCTACTGTTAAGCAAGTACAACAGTTTCTTGGCATAGGAAACTATGTGCGCCAATTTATTTCCCACTTTAGTCAAATCACCAAACCACTTTATCGCTTATTGACCAAAAATCCTCCACCTTGGTCTTCTGTTCATACCCAATCTATCAAAAAGCTTAAAACAGTGGTTCAAAATTTGCCACCCTTACATATCCCATCAACTGGTCGTCGTTTTCTACAAACCGATGCTAGTGATGAACACTGGGATGCTGTTCTTTTTTAAGAAATCAATGGTGCAAAACATGTGTGTGGATATACTAGTGGCCACTTCAAAGATTTTGAATGCCATTATCACTCAACTTTCAAAGAAATTTTAGCAGTCAAATATGGCATAAAAAGATTCGAATTCCATCTCATTGGTCACAAGTTCACAGTTATCATGGATTGTTCATCGTTTCCCAAGATGCTTTCCTTCAAGGGCAAGATTGTCCCTCATCAACAGTTGCTTAGATGGGCTGAATGGTTCAGTCGATATGATTTTGATGTTTAGCATATAAAAGGCCATAAGAATTTCCTTCCAGACTATCTCTCCCGACCTTGTAAAAATACCATATCTTCACCTTCATACTCACCTTGTTCTGTGTTACCTTCTTTTTTCATCATGGATCATTTAAAACCTAACCCTAACCCTTGTTTGAATGTCAGTCCTATTCACTATACTCTGGCTACCAGAAAAGTGTCATCACCTCCCAATTATTCTTTAACCAATCCTACTGATATAAAACTCTTTGCTACTAGCAAATTATTTTATTATCTCTATGTTTTTTCCATGAAAAGGCCTTTATCCCCTACACTGAACTATTTCCAAGTTGACTAGCCATGGTCCTTACTTGCCCACTTAAACCAAAGTAATCCCTTATATGCTGAAGAATTATGGTTTCTATGGTGTCTCTCAGTCCTTTACACCTATGCTCTTCTTTTCCCTCTAGTTGAGCTCTATGAGGTGTTTATCACTCCAAATAATCATGATTCATACCGGTGGCAGTTTCTTGAATGGTATGCTCCACACTTTTGGTGGAGACATGAACTTCTGAAACGTATTCAAGATCTTAGCCTATAGAAAAAATTTGAAAAAGAAGCTCATGATTATTCAGTTATCTATTTTTTCCATCGTCTATACGTGCATAATCCTTCTACAGGTACTCTTTGGACTCAACAACAAGTTTTTCACTGGCAACACTCTAGATCTCATAGCCACTTTACACATCATAAAAGCTCTTCATCAAGCTTTATGTGACTTAAATAATATTTCCCTTAGCTCTCTTCATCCTCATGTCCTGGATATTGCTAAATCTTCTTCATGACCTAATTATTTGGATTCTTTGTTTTAAGATTCCCAAGATCCTTATCTTTCTTTAAGTCTACGAGATAATGATTTTCAAGAACCTGATGATACCACGACCCAGGACTATATCAATGCCTTTGAACAAGAAATTTTTGATAATGTTCACAACAATAAAGGAAAGCTCATGTTGATTCAGATGCTTGGTGTCATTCTCCTACAGATACAGATCTTGAAGACATGAAAATGTCCCCATTGATGGAATATGACATGGTGTGAATGTGATGATAACGCAGCGGAAAAATAAAAAATTTTTCATCATACATACCATACAAATCCAAAGCAAGAATCGAAACACGCAATTTTAAGGTTTAAAACTTACAACTTTGGATGCCTTTTAATTTTTTGAGTTTGGTGATGACCAGCAACCGATATGACTTTATCCACCTTAGATCTTGATCACCAATGCCAAGGAACAACCTTTTACGCCACTCCCTCTATTCTCACACACACAATTGCACCGTCGGCTTAAAATCGAGATTGCTAGCTCTCTTTTAAGGTATTGTGTAATGGCTATAGTTTGAAGCTACAACATTTGATTTTGTACTTCTTTTAGGTTGCTTTTACTACCCAAGAACACAAGAGAATGAGGAACAATCCTTTCTCCTTGTGAAAATTGGACCAAAAATTAAGACAGAGAGATGGATGTAATTCACGCCAAGATGAAAAATGGTGGCTAGGTTTTGTTTTCACGCCAAAAGCAAATTATCTATCTTTAGGGTTTTATTTCCTTTAATATATATCCCTTTATTTTCTTAAGTGATCAAGCTAAAATATACCACCTTAAGATAATTAATTTTAGCCTTTATCACTTATTTAAAATAAGAAATATATATTGATTAAAATAACTTAAGATAATACATTTAATCCAAGATAATCTTTTTTTATTTAATCTAAGATAAATGTAAGGCATATTAATCAAATAAATCACTTAATAAAAGAATTAATCATGTGCCGAAATTCCATTGATATTATCTTGGAATTTCGGCCACACCATCCAATTATCAAGTGAATTAATTTAATTAAAATCCTTTAGGCTTTAATACTCAATTAATTAAATTAACACAAGATAATTAATTAATTAAAATTAAACCTTGTGGGCTGAATTTCTCTCTCTCATGGACCAAAGCCCAATAGCAATTTTATAACCCATTACACACATTAATTTGACTTTAATTAAAAGCCCAAATTAATGCTCAATACTTTAATTAAATATTTTAAGCCCAATGCTTTGTGTGCGATCCTATAGGTCCATTTAATGTTGGCAATGAATTAATAAATTAATTCAAAGGCTATATATATTCTCTAGCAAGATATTATAGCATTCCAAATTAAATGAAAATGCATATGACATTTAGTGACCTAATGCAATTTTGCATAGTCCCTTACCCATAAATATCAGAATTAATATAAGGCATGGAACTAGTCATCCTTATATATATTAATTCCTTTCTTGATATTCCAGTGACACTGAACTCTCAGATAAATAATGATTATTCATTATTTCATCTCGGTATGGCCATACACTTCTCAATTCACTGATCAAGTGGCCGATGATATTTTCTCTCTTATTGAGAGGGGTAATCCCTTCACTTCTCTCATGCTCTCTAACATGAATTAATGCATACCCATTCATACCCGTACTTGTCACTCTGTTACGAGCACGTTAGGTGTATGTCAAAGTACACAGTAATTCATAAAGAGTTTCATAGAGATTTCAGGTCTAAGAACTCCGATACAAAACTTGCATATGAGAAACACTTATGACTTATACCATGTAGTGTTCTCATAAGCGGATCGTATCCAGATACCATGTTCTTTAACATGTATCTATGATCTCTAATTGACACTCTTGTCCTAATGATCCGTAAGACAGAATTCATAATATCAGAGAGAGCATACTAGTCTTAATTCATTGTTATTCCCATAACAATGACTAACTAGGGATATTTGGAATGATGTCTCATTTGTTTCAAGGTCTTACAACCATGTGCCTCACACATGATAACTTAAACTGAAATAACACTCTTGGATAGTTTTATCAATTGATATGCATAGGAATACAAAGAACAAATGCCTCATTTTATTAATTCAAAGTGCTTTATTACAATGCATTGGGGCTAGGGCTTACACTAACACCCATCTGCAAAAAAGATTGAAGATGTTCTCTACTCTCTATTAAAGATCTTGCTGTCTACCACTAATGTTTAATTATTAAAGTGTGATGTATGATGTAACGTAAAGTTTTTTTTTTTTACTTTTGTAAAAAAAGATTCCTTATCTCCTTATCCTTTTTCTGATTTTGAGTTGTAAAGGAGATTCCTTCTTATCTCCTATCCTCTTTAATTATTGTGTTTGTAATCATAAGTAGTGAGGTCAGCATCCACTTTAGCTACCTCTATATAAGTGTGTAAGTTTGGTGAAGATTTCAAGCTTCACTTTGAGTTTGAATTCTCATAATAATAATAAAAAATGTGTTTCTAAATTTTCTCTCTTTTGCCATTTTGATTTCTTTCGTTACCTTATAAAGATCCTATTAACAGTTTTCAGGATTTTGTGATCCTTATATGAGTTTGTGGTCTGTAGGATAAGAGGATAATCCCCAGTCAGGCCAGAGAAGTGTCATTTATTGGACAGTCATATGGTACTAATTCATACAGATTCATGTGAGGATCTCAGGTTCCTGCCTATTTGGTATTAGAGCTTGGAATGGTATTGGAGTTATCAAAATTGTAAGAACCCTATAATCATGTCTGTTACTCAAAATTCTATTTCTCCTTTATCTCTTGTAGTAAAACTAGCTACTACTAAGAAAATAGATTTTCTTTATGAATTCTCTTTTCTACCTGATGATAATCAAATTCCAGACACTCGTGTTCCTTTCCTTAATCCATATGATGCATTTGCTCGTCACCGAACAAATGTATTTTCCAACCTTAAAGCTCTTATTCAAAAACCTCCCTCTGCTGTAAAAGAATATATACAATCTTCATATTTCCATCAATGTCCAGTTAAAGCAATTGGTGAGGAGCAGTTTATTAATCTTGAAATCCCTACAGAGTTTCCTCCTGTTTGGATTTGTCAAGGATTTTCCCATCTCCATTTTGGTGTTATTAGATTAGCAGTTACTTATCATGGACACAAAGGTCTTCCTGTCTTTGCTCGTATAACTCTTTTGGATACTTTCTATCTTGAGTACCCACAAGCAATTATTGGCACCGTACAGACCTCTCTAAATGTTGGAACGGTTATGTTTACTTTTTATCCCAACTTTAACATGTGTCTTGCATATCCTCACCTGTTGAACTCTCTTCAAGTTTAGATCTAAATTTCTAGAGCTGATCAAGTTCAAACCACTGATGTTGCTACACTCAATTACCAGCTGATTTACAGAGTCCAAAATCATGCCATGGACATTTCTCTCCCATGTTCATCTGATGCTTTAATGATTGTTGCTAATTCTACACAAGTACTCACTTGTGTCCAGATCCCTAAACAGCTCACAAAGGAACAATTACTTGAATATTTTCCACAATCATGGCTCACTAACTATGAAAAACTTCATCAGCAAAACTAGCCAGTCCAATCAACAAATCCTCTGTTCATCAAGAAGAAAATAGACTTGTTGAAACTCGATTTCATTCTCCTTCTTTAGAAATACCAGAATCCTCTACAGTTTCCCTATTTTCTACTCAGTTTATGTTACAACCAATATCTTCTTTCCCACAAGAAGATAGTGTTCCTATTGAAGGTTTTGCTACTGATGGTAGTCCTATTTTTGCCTTTAAACGGGATGGTCATTGTTACTGGGGAGAATGTTCTTGTGATGATTGCCTTGATGCTACCTTTGAAGCAAATTATGAAGATGATTCTACTCTTTGTCATCGATAGCCAAAGAGAAAGCCATGTTATTCTGAAACTTTCTTCCAAAACTCTTTGGAAGATGATGATGATCCTTCTATTGGAACTCTTGGTCAACCTTCAGGAAAATATGATTATGCTGTGAGATATTCACCTTCTCCTCATTATGGAAACCCTTTTCCTCTTTCCATTTCACCAACCCTTGTAAACCTATTCCATCCTTACCACCAAACCCACCTCTACCTCAAATTGCCATGTTTTCTATCCAGTCATCTTCCTATGAAGATGATTTCCCATCTCTACAGGACTCAATCAACCCTAGCACTAAAATTCAAACCACCCCATTCATTAAATCTCTTGGTATCTCAACTGAAGGAACTCACAGATCTGTTACTCCTGCTAAAGCAGTTCTCAACTGGAACACTGAATCTTCTATAGCCCAGATGAAAATTCTTCATCGAATAGAAATTAAAGTTGATCATGTCTTTTCACAAGTTGATTTTTTAGATTCTAAACTCCATGATAAACATTCTGTTACTCTGCAATTACTTCAACGATTGTAAAATAATGTTGCTGATCTTGATAGGCAACTTATGGCTTCTATTACACAACATAATTATGATGCTCAGTTCCAACAAAAGGCATATGAAGTTTTCAAACTAAAAGCTAAAATTGCTCACATCAAAGCTGATCTGTCTAAAACCCCTTCACCACCATCTTTACCTTTTCCTCTCTTTGGATTAACGTTCACCCCTTATTCTCATCAACCCTCATACCAAGTTCCACCTCTTGTTGAACCCACTCCAGCAAAACTTCATAGCTTTGGGCATACTCATGATTCATTCATGCAACAATATTTTCATAAATAGCCTAAATGTTCTGAAGCTATTCCTGTTATTCCTACCGAACCACTACCGCCTGGTACTAATTGTAAACAAAAAGGAATTTGAATTTTTGAACCTCCTTCTCATATGATTCAACATCCAAATCCCCTGGTTCAAACCCTTCAACAAAAAGCTCTTCAAACTCTTCCCATTGTTACACCATTCCAACCTTCACTTACATGCCCCATCTCTTCTTCTTATTCAGAATCTGATCTGTCTAATGATCTTTTAGATCCTAAACATTTTTCTATTTATATGGCTGATCCTGCTGAAAGCACAACTACTCAACAGGCTTCTACTCAACCATATTATACAGATGCCCCTGAAGATACTGATATGGATGATGATGATACAAGTCCTATTCCACCTCATCCTAAAATTACCATTGGCCCAGGGTTTCAGTTTGAGGATATTCCTCGACACAAATGGCGTGATAGACTTATGGAATTCTTTGCTTGGCTTGAGCTCCAAACTCGCCATTTGAATCCACCTCCTCTTGAGCAAATTTTGGTTGAATTCACTTTCAGATTTACAGTTCGTCTGCGTGATTGGTTTGTTAGCAATTTAGATGAATATTCTAAGATACAGTTTCTTTGAAGTGATTCTCTTGCTTTTGTTCTTCAAAAGATCCATCTTGAGTTTATCGACAATATTGGTGATTTTGAAGAAGCCGCTCGATCTGACTATTTTCGGATGAAATGTTGTTCTCTTTTTCAAAAAGATTTAGACCGACACTATAAGAAGATGTCTAAGCTTTTTTATTTGTTGAATGGTGCAAATGATCCTAATCTAAAACAAAGACTCTTATTCTCAATTCCTGAACAGCTTTCTTCCAGTACATTACTTTTACTTCGAGAATAAGGATTCCAACTCAATTCTCTTTCATTTGGTCAAATTTATCAAAAGATCCTTATTTCTCTGGATAAGCTTTATACTTCTCAGAAATTGATCAAGGAAACTTTTAAAAAAGGAAAAGATCCACAGCTCGAAGCAGCTTATCACCGTCCTGATCTTAAAATTAAATGTGCTCCTACGAAAAAGTGTTCTTGTAAACCTTACAAGAAAAGATCTTCATTTTCAAGATTCTTTTCTCACATTAGCAAAGGTCCCCGATTTAAGAAAGGTTCTAAAGTTCATTACTTCTGCAAGATGAAATTTTAACCTAAAGGAGATCGTTGCTATCTCTGTGGACAGAAAGGACATTTTGCAAAATCTTACCCAAACAAGAAGCGCTCTCAACGCCTTATTCAACAGCTTCATCAAACCTCTCATCTTTCTTTTATGAATGATGATATTGAATATGTCTTCTTTATTGACTATGAACCATACCTTTATACTATTTTTGCTCTCTCTTGGTCTGATGATGATACTGATGATGACCCTCCATTTGATGATAATGATTTTGATGCTCAAATTCCATCAAGTTATGCAATTAAATCATTTTCCTCACCCACCATACCCTCACCACCAATATCAAAACCTTCCATTTCTCTTACTATCCTATTCTATTAGTCCCTGTTATTGTTTATCCAGAACCTTATGCTCTTCCTATCCATGTTATTGCATTTATTGATACAGGTGCATGCAACACTATCTTTAATCGAGCCATTTTACCCTTCAAGTTTTGGAAACCTTTTACCCAACATTTTCAAGCAGCCAACCAGGGAATTCTCACTATCCACCATAAAACTAAATATCCAATCAAGATTCAAATCTATCCTGATTGTTATATCTGGATCCATGCTTTTGGATTTATACTTCCTGAAAAAGAATTAGTTCTTGGTTTTGATGCTTTGTTTCAGTTACCTAAACTTCGCATTCATTGCACTGGTTTTAAATTTAAACACAAATTTCTTCCTTACACTGCTAAACATACCCTTTTTTCCATCAAACCACCTGATCCTTTTGACCACCATAAGGCCAATCTTCTTACTCACTGTTGTGCAACCTAGCTCACATCTTTGGACCCGACCTAACTTTTTTTATTTTCTTACCCTTCAAAAAATTTGAAAACATTAACCTAACAAAAGCCACACATCCTAGAATGTCTCCGAATGATTTTCATTTAGCCCAAAAAGAATGTTCTCAACTTTGGCCCTAAAAAATTATTGAGCCCACTAAGTCTGATTGGGCTTGTCAAGCTTTTTATATGAATAAACATTCTGAAAAAGTTCGTTCAAGCCAAATAGGTAGAAACCTAAGATCCTCACATGAATCTGTATGAATTAGCTAGGTATGACTGTCCAATAAATGGCACTTCTCTAGCCTAACTAGGGACTATCCTCTTATGCTACAAACCACAGACTCATATAAGGATCACAGAATCCTAAAAAATGTTAACAGAATCCTTGTAAGGTAA
The DNA here is from genome assembly GCA_037975025.1 of Excoecaria agallocha. Lineage (NCBI taxonomy): Eukaryota > Viridiplantae > Streptophyta > Magnoliopsida > Malpighiales > Euphorbiaceae > Excoecaria > Excoecaria agallocha. The sequence goes on from CM075815.1 coordinate 9,284,307, forward strand.
AGAAAGAAATCAAAATGGCAAAAGAGAGAAAATTTAGAAACACATTTTTTATTATTATAAGAATTCAAACTCAAAGTGAAGCTTGAAATCTTCACCAAACTTACACATTTATATAGAGATAGCTAAAGTGGATGTTGACCTCACTACTTATGATTACAAACACAATAATTAAAGAGGAGAAGAGATAAGAAGGAATCTCCTTTACAACTCAAAAGCAGAAAAGGATGAGGAGACAAGGAATCTACTCTTACAAATGTAAACAAACAACTTTAAATTACATCATACATCACACTTTAACAATTAAACATTAGTGGTAGATAGTAAGCATCTTTAATAAAGAGTGGAGAATGGCATTTTCAATCTTTTTTGTAGATGGGTTCTTGTGATGGGGACATGTTCATATCTTCAGGATCTATATCTGTAGGAGAACGACACCAAGCATTTGGATCAACATGAGCCTTTCCTTTATTGTTATGAACATTATCAAAAATTTCTTGTTCAAAGGCACTGATATAGTCCTGGGTCGTGGAATCATCAGGTTCTTGAAAATCATTATCTGGTAGACTTAAAAAAAATAAGGATCTTGGACATCTTGAAACAAAGAATCCAGATAACTAGGTCATGAAGAAGATTTAACAGTATCTAGGACAAAAGGATGAAGAGAGCCAGGGTAAATATTATTTAAGTCACATTAAGTTTGATGAAGAGCTTGTTTGATGTGTAAAGTGGCTAAGTGATCTGGAGTAGCAAATGTCTACCAGTGAAAAACCTATGGTTGAGTCTAAAGAGTACCTGTAGAAGGATTATGCACATATGGACGATAAAAAAAAATAGATAACTGAATAATCATGAGCTTGTTTTTCAGATTTTTTCCATAGGCTAAGATCTTGAATACGTTTCAGAAGTTCATGTCTCCACCAAAAGATTAGGGCATACCATTCAAGAAACTACCACTAGTATGAATCATGATTATTTGGAGTGATAAGAACCTCATAGAGCTCAACTAGAGGGAAAAAAAAGCATAGGTGTAAAGGACTAAGAGACACCATAGGAATCATAATTCTTCAACATACAAGGGATTACTTTGGTTCAAATGGACAAGTAAGAACCATGGATGATCAACTTGGAAATAGTTCAGTATAAGGGATAAAGGCCTTTTCATGGAAAAAACATGGAGATAATAAAACAAGTTGCAAGTAACAAAGAGTTTTATATTAGTAGGATTGGTTAAAGGATAATTGGGAGGTAATGACTCTTTTTTGGTAGCCGGAGTATAGTGAACATGACTGACATTCAAACAAGGGTTAAGGTTAGGTTTTAAATGATTCATGATGAAAACAGAAGGTAACATAGAACAAGGTGAGTATGAAGGTAAAGATATGGTATTTTTACAAGGTCGGGTATATGCTAAATATCAAAATCACATTGACTAAACCATTCAGCCCATCTGAGCAACTGTTGATGAGGGACATTCTTGCCCTTGAAGTGAAACATCTTGGAAAACGACAAATAATCCATGATAACTATGAACTTGTGACCAATGAGATAAAATTTGAATCTCTTTATGCCATATTTGACTGCTAAAGTTTCTTTCAAAGTTGAGTGATAATGGCATTTAGATTCTTTAAAGTGGCCACTGGTATATCCACACATGTGTTTTGCACCATTGATTTCTTCAAAAAGAACAGCACCCCAGTGTTCATCACTAGCATCAATTTGTAGAAAACGACGACCAGTTGATGGGATATATAAGGGTGGCAAATTCTAAACCACTGCTTTAAGCTTTTTGACAGATTGGGTATGAACAGAAGACCAAGGTGGACGATTTTTGGTCAATAAGCGATAAATTAGTTTGGTGATTTGACTAAAGTGGGAAATAAATTTGAGCACATAGTTTCCTATGCCAAGAAATTGTTATACCTGCTTAACAGTAAAATGACTATCAGGGAACTTAAGAAGCTTTTGGCCAATATGGGGTTGTGGTTGGTAGGTACCATTGTAAAAATCCATAACTAAAAAATCAATTTCAGATTGTGCCAAGTGGAATTTAGTGGGGGAGAGCATAATTCCATGAGATATGGTAAGATCAATGAATTGTAAAAGATGAGCTTGATGAGAAGGTATGTTTGGAGAAAAGATAAGAACATCATCAATATAAATTAAAGAATGATGAAGCAAGGGTTCATAGATTCTAATCATAGCTTGCTGGAAAATGGAAGGAGCGGTTTTGTGGCCAAAAGGCATGACAGTCCATTGGTAGTGAAAGTTAGGGATACAAAAAGCAGTTTTAGGTCTATCATCCGGGATAATACCTAATTGCCAAAAACTTGCTTTATGATCAAACTTTGAAAAGATTCGAGCATTGTGAAGGAAAGGAAATAGGGAGCTTATTTGGGGTAAAGGGAAATTATTGTCTTTAAGGAATGGGTTAAGTGGGGTGTAGTCAATAATAAGTCATTTCTTGCCATGGACTTGTTTAGAATGTTTATTCACATAAAAAGCTTGACAAGCCTAATCAGACTTAGTGAGCTCAATGAGTTTTTGGGCCAAAAGTTGAGAACATTCTTCTTGGGCTAAATGAAAATCATCCGAAGACATTCTAGGATGTGTGGCTTTTGTTGGGTTAATGTCTTCAAATTTTTTGAAGGGTAAGGAAAGAAAAAGTCAGGTCGGGCCCAAAGATGTGAGTCGTGTTTAGGGAGAAATTCATTATAAGAGGTTGCACAATAGTGAGTAAGAAGATTGGCCTTATGGTGGTCAAAAGGATTAGGTGATTTGATGGAAAAAATGGAATGTTGAGTAGTGTAAAGAAGAAATTGGTGTTTAAATTTAAGACCAGTGGGATGAATGCAAAGTTTAGATAACTGAAACAAAGCATCAAAACCATGAACTAAATCTTTTTCAAAAAGTGTAGATCCAAAAGCATGGATCCAGATATAACAATCAGGAAAGATTTGAATCTTGATTGGATGTTTAGTTTTCTGGTGGATAATGAGAATTCCCTGGTTGGCTGCTTGAAAATGTTGGGTAAAAGGTTTCCAAAACTTGGAGGGTAAAATGGCTGGATTAAGGATCGTGTTGTGTGCACCTGTATCAATAAATGTAATAACATGGATAGAAAGAGCATAAGGTTCTGGATAAACAATAACAAGGACTAATGGAATAGGATGGGTAAGAGAAATGGGAGGTTTTGATATTGGTGGTGAGGGTATGGTGGGTGAGGAAAATCATTATCATCAAATGAAGGGTCATCATCAGAACAAAAGAGAGAAAAAAGAGTATAAGGGTCTAGTTCATCATCCATAGAGATGACAGATTCAATATCATCATTTGCAAAAGAAAGAGGAGAGGTTTGGTGAAGCTGTTGAACTAGGCGTTGAGAGCACTTCTTGTTTGGGCATGATTTTGCAAAATGTCCTTTCTGTCCACAGAGATAGCAACGATCTCCTTTAGGTTGAAATTCTTTCTTGCTAAAGTAGCGAACTTTAGAACCTTTCTTAAATTGGGGACCTTTGCTAAAGTGAGAAGAGAATCTTGGAAATGAAGATCTTTTCTTGTAAGGTTTACAAGAACACTTTTTCATAAGAGCACATTTAATTTCAAGATCAGGATGGCGACAAGCTGGTTTGAGCTGTGGATCTTTTCCTTTTTTGAAAGTTTTCTTGATGAATTTCTGAGAAGTACAGAGCTTATCCAGAGCAGTAAGGATCCTTTGATAAATTTGACCAAGTGAAAGAGAATTGAGTTGGACTCCTTGTTCTCGAAGTAAAAGCATAGTACTGGAAAAAAGCTGATCAGGAATTGAGGATAAGAATCCTTGTTTTAGATTAGGATCATTTACACCATTCAACATATAAAAAAGCTTAGACATCTTCTTATAATGTCGGTCCAAATCTTTTTGAAGAAGAGAACAACATTTCATCCAAAAATAGTCAGATCAAGCGGCTTCTTCAAAATCACCAATATTGCTGATAAACTCAAGATGGATCTTTTAAAGAATAAAAGCAAGAGAATCACTTCGAAGAAATTGCATCTTAGAATATTAATCTAAATTGCTAACAAACCAATCATGAAGACGACCTGTAAATCTGGAAGTGAATTTAACCAAAATCTTCTTAAGAGGAAGTGGATTCAAACGGTGAGTTTGGAGCTCAAGCCAAGCAAAGAATTCCATAAGTCTATCATGCCATTTGTGTTAAGGAATATCCTCAAACTGAAATCATGGGCCAGTGGTAATTTTAGGAGGAGGTGGAATAGGACTTGTATCATCATCATCCACATCAGTAGCTTCAGGGGCATCTGTATAATATGGTTGAGTAGGAGGCTGTTGAGTAGTTGTGCTTTCAGTAGGATCGGTTATATAAATAGGAAAATGTTTAGGATCTGGAAGATCATCAGACAGATCAGATTCTAAATTACAAGAAGAGATGGGGTATGTAAGTGAAGGTTGGATAGGTGTAAGAATGGGTAGAGTTTGAAGAGCTTTTAGTTGAAGGGTTTGAACCAGGGGATTTGGAGGTTAAGTTATATAAGAAGGAGGTTCAAAAATCTAAATTCCTTTTTTTTTTTTTACGATTAGTACCTGGTGGTGGTAGTTCAGTGGGAACAATGAGAAGAGCTTCATAACATTTAGGCTATCTATGAAAATATTATTACATGAACAAATCATGAGTATGCCCAAAGCTATGAAGTTCAGCAGGAGTGGGTTCAATATGAGGTGGAACTTTGTATAAGGATTGATGAGAATAAGGGGTGAACGTTGATCCAATGAGAGGAAAAGGTAAAGATGGTGGTGAAAGGGTTTTAGATAGATCAGCTTTGATGTGAGCAATTTTAGCTTTCAGTTTAAAAACTTCATGTGCCTTTTGTTGGAACTTAGCATCATAAGTATGATGGGTAATAGAAGCCATAAGTTGCTTATCAAGATTAGCAACTTTATCTCACAATCGTTGAAGTAATTGCAGAGTAGCATAATGTTTATCGTGTAGTTTAGAATCTAAAGAATCAACTCGTGAATAGGCATGATCAACTTTAGTTTCTATTCGATAAAGAACTTTCTGTTGGGCTATGGAAGATTTAGTGTGCTAGTTGAGAACTGCTTTAACTGGTGTAATAGATCTGGGAGTTCCTTCAGTTGAGATACTAGGAGATTTAATGAATGGGGTGGTTTGAATTTTAGTGGTAGGGTTGACTGAGTCCTGTAGAGATAGGAAATCATCTTTATAGGAAGATGAGTGGGTAGCAAACATGGCAATTTGAGGTAGAGGTGGATTTGGTGGTAAGGATGGAATAGGTTTACAAGGGGTTGGTGAAATAGAAAAAGGAAAAAGGGAGGTGAATATCTCACAGCATAATTATATTTTCCTGAAGGTTGACCAAGAGTTCCGATAGAAGGATCATCATCATCTTTTAAAGAGTTTTGGAAGTAAGTTTTACAAGAACATGGCTTTTTCTTTCTCTGACGACAAAGAGTAGAATTATCTTTATAATCTGCTTCAAAGGTAGCATCAAGGCAATCATCACAAGAACTTTCTCCCCAGTAACAGTGACCATCCCGTTTAAAGGCATAAATAGGACGACCATTAATAGTAAAAGCTTTAATAGGGACACCATCTTCTTGTGGGAAAGAAGATATTGGTTGTAACATAAACTGAGTAGAAAATAGGAAAATTGTACAGGATTCTGGTGTTTCTGAAGAAGGAGAATGAAATCGAGTTTCAACAACTCCATCTTTTTTTTTTTATGAACAGAGGCTTTGTTGATTGGACTGGATGGTTTTGCTGATGAAGTTTTTCATAGCTAGTAAGCCATGATTGTGGAAAATATTCAAGTAATTGTTCCTTTGAGGACTATTTAGGGATCTGGACACAAGTGGGTACTTGTGTAGAATCGGCAAAAATCATTAAAGGATCTGATGAACACGGGAGAGAAATGTCCAAGGCATGATTTTGGACTTTGTAAATTAGCTGGTAATGGAGTGTAGCAACATCAATGGTTTGAACTTGATCAGCTCCAAAAATCTGGATATGAACTTGAAGAAAGTTCAACAGATGACAATCTGCAAGACGTATTTTAAAGTTGGGATAAAAAGTAAACATAACTGTTCTAGCATTCAGAGAGGTGTACAGTGCCAATAACTACTTGTGGGTACTCAAGATATCGAGTATCCAAAAGAGCTATACGAGCAAAGACAGGAAGACCTTTGCATCTATGATAAGTAACTGCTAATCCAGTAGCACCAAAATGGAGATGGGAAAATCCTTGACGAATCCAAACAGGAGGAAACTCTGTAGGGATTTCAAGATTAATAAACTGCTCCTGACCAGTTGCTTTAATTGGACATTGATGGAAAGATTAAGATTGTACATATTCTTTTACAGTAGAGGAAGGTTTTTGAATAAGAGCTTTAAGGTTGGAAAAGACATTTGTTCGGTGACGAGCAAATGCATCGTATGGATTAAGGAAAGGAAGATGAGTGTCTAGAATTTGATTATCATCAGGTAGAAAAGAGAATTCATAAAGAAAATCTATTTTCTTAGTAGTAACTGGTTTTACTGCAAGAGATAAAGGAGGAATAGGATTTTGAGTAACAGATATGATTACAGGGTTCTTACCATTTTGATAACTCTAATACAATTCCAAGGCTCTGATACAAAATAGGCAGGAACCTAAGATCCTCACATGAATCTGTATGAATTACCAAGGTATGATTGTCCAATAAATGGCAATTTGAGGTAGAGGTGGGTTTGGTGGTAAGGATGGAATAGGTTTACAAGGGGTTGGTGAAATGGAAAGAAGAAAAGGAGAGGTGAATATCTCACAGCATAATCATATTTTCCTGAAGGTTGACCAAGAGTTCCAATAGAAGGATCATCATCATCTTCCAAAGAGTTTTCTAAGTAAGTTTTAGAAGAACATGGCTTTTTCTTTCTCTGTCGACGATGAAGAGTAGAATTATCTTCATAATCTGCTTCAAAGGTAGCATCAAGGCAATCATCACAAGATCATTCTCTCCGGTAACAGTGACCATCCTGTTTAAAGGCATAAATAGGGTAGCAAAAGATTCAATAGAAACACCATCTTCTTGTGGGAAAGAAGATATTGGTTGTAACATAAACTGAGTAGAAAATAGGGAAACTATAGAGGATTTTGGTATTTCTGAGGAAGGAGAATGAAATTGAGTTTCAAAAAGTCCATCTTTTTTCTTGATGAACAGAGGCTTTGTTGATTGGACTAGCTGGTTTTGCTGATGAAGTTTTTCATAGTTAGTAAGCCATGATTGTGGAAAATATTCAAGTAATTGTTCCTTTGTGAGCTGTTTAGGGATCTGGACACAAGTGGATACTTGTGTAGAATTAGCAACAATCATTAAAACATCAGATAAACATGGGAGAGAAATGTCCATGTCATGATTTTGGACTCTGTAAATCAGTTGGTAATGGAGTGTAGCAACATCAGTGGTTTGAACTTGATCAGCTCTAGAAATCTGGATCTGAACTTGAAGAGAGTTCAACAGATGACGATTTGCAAGACAATGTTAAAGTTGGGATAAAAAGTAAAAATAACCGTTCCAGCATTCAGAGAGGTTTGTACAGTGCCAATAACTGCTTGTGGGTACTCAAGATATCGAGTACCTTTGCATCCATGATAAGTAACTGCTAATCTGATAGCACCAAAATGGAGATGGGAAAATCCTTGATGAATCCAAACAGGAGGAAACTCTGTAGAGATTTCAAGATTAATAAACTGCTTCTGACCAGTTGCTTTAACTAGACATTGATGGGAAAATGAAGATTGTATATATTCTTTTACAGCAAAGGTTATTTTCGAATAAGAGCTTTAAGGTTAGAAAATACATTTGTTCGGTGACGAGCAAATGCATCATATGGATTAAGGAAAGGAAGATGACTGTCTGGAATTTGATTATCATCAGGTAGAAAAGAGAAGTCATAAAGAAAATCTATTTTCTTAGTTGTAGCTGGTTTTACTATAAGAGATAGAGGAGAAATAGGAGTTTGAGTAACAGACATGATTACAGGGTTCTTACCATTTTGATAACTCCAATATCATTCCAAGGCTCTGATACCAAATAGGCAGGAACCTGAGATCCTCACATGAATCTGTATGAATTAGCAAGGTATGACTTTCCAATAAATGACACTTCTGAACCTGAGATCCTCACATGAATTTGTATGAATTAGCAAGGTATGGCTGTCCAATAAATGGCACTTCTCTGGCCTGACTGGGGACTATCCTCTTATGCTACAGACCACAGACTCATATAAGGATCACAGAATACTAAAACCTATTAACAAGATCCTTGTAAGGTAAAGAAAGAAATCAAAATGGCAAAAGAGAGAAAATTTAGAAACACATTTTTTTATTATTATGATAATTCAAACTCAAAGTGAAGCTTGAAATCTTCACCAAACATACACACTTATATAGAGGTAGCTGAAGTGGATGCTGACCTTACTACTTATGGTTACAAACACAATAATTAAAGAGGAGGGGAGATAAGAAGGAATCTCCTTTACAACTCAAAAGCAAAAAAGGACGACGAGACAAAGAATCTCCTTTTACAAAAGTAAACAAACAACTTTACGTTACATCATACATCACACTTTAATAATTAAACATTAGTGGTAGACAGCAAGCATCTTTCATAGAGAGTGGAGAACAACATCTTCAATCTTTTTTGCATATGGATTCATATGATGGGGACATGTTTATGTCTTCAGGATCTGTGTCTGTAGGTGAACGACACCAAGCATTTGGATCAACAAGAGTCATTTCTTTATTGTTGTGAACATTATCAAAAATTTCTTGTTCAACGGCACTAATATAGTCCTGGGTCATGGGATCATCAGATTTTTGAAAATCATTATCTGGTAGACTTAAAGAAAGATAAGGATCTTGGGAATCTTGAAACAAATAATCCAGATAATTATGTCGTGAAGAAGATTCAGCAATATCCAGGACAGGAGGATGAAAAGAGCCAGGGAAAATATTTTTTAAGTCACATAAAGCTTGATGAAGAGCTTATTTGATGTGTAAAGTGGCTAAGGGATATGGAGTAGCAGATATCTACCAGTGAAAAACCTATGGTTGAGTCCAAAGAGTACCTATAAAAGGATTATGCACATATGGACGATGAAAAGAAATAGATAACTAAATAATCATGAGCTTCTTTTTCAGATTTTTCCATAGGCTAGGATCTTGAATATGTTTCAGAAGTTCATGTCTCCACCAAGAGAGTGGGACATACCATTCAAGAAACTACCACTGGTATGAATCATGATTATTTGGAGTGATAAGAACCTCATAGAGCTCAACTAGAGGGAAAAGAAGAGCATAGGTGTAAAGGACTGAGAGACACCATAGGAACCATAATTCTTCAGCATATAAGGTATTACTTTGGTTTATGTGGACAAGTAAGGACCATGGCTGATCAACTTGGAAATAGTTTAGTGTAGGGGATAAAGGCGTTTTCATGGAAAAAAGCACGAAGATAATAAAACAAGTTACGAGTAGCAAAGAGTTTTATATCAATAAGATTGGTTAAAGGACAATTGGGTGGTGATGACTCTTTTCTGGTAGCTAGAGTATAATGAACAGGACTGACATTCAAATGAGGGTTAGGGTTAGGTTTTAAATGATCCATGATGCAAACAGAAGGTAACACGGAACAAGGTGAGTATGAAGGTTAAGATATGGTATTTTTATAAGGTCGAGAGAGATAGTCTGGAAGGAAATTCTTATGGCCTTTTATATGCTGAACATCAAAATCATATCGACTGAACCATTCAGCCCATTTGAGCAATTGTTGATGAGGAACAGTCTTGCCTTTAAAGGAAAGCATATTGGAAAACGACGAACAATCCATGATAACAGTGAACTTGTGACCAATGAGATGGAATTCAAATCTCTTTATACCATATTTGACTGCTAAAGTTTCTTTGAAAGTTGAGTGATAATGGTATTTAGATTCTTTGAAGTAGCCATTGGTATTTCCACACACGTGTTTTGCACCATTTATTTCTTCAAAAAGAACAACACCCCATTAATCATCGCTAGCATCAATTTGTAGAAAACGATGACTAGTTGATGGGATATGTAATGGTGGCAAATTTTGAACTACTGCTTTAAGTTTTTTGACAGATTGGGTATGAACAGAAGACCAAGGTGGAGGATTTTTGGTCAATAAGTGATAAAGTGGTTTTGTGATTTGACTGAAGTGGGAAATGAATTGGCGCACATAGTTTCCTATGCCAAGAAACTATTGTACTGGCTTAACAGTAAAATGACTATCAGGGAGCTTAAGAAGCTCTTAACCAATATGGGGCTATGGTTGGTAGGTACCATTGAAAAAATGTATACCTAAAAATAAATTTCAGATTGTGCCAAGTGGAATTTAGTGGGGGAGAGCATAATTCCATGAGATATGGTAAGATCAATGAATTGTTGAAGATGAGCTTGATGAGAAGGTATGTCTAGAGAAAAGATAAGAACATCATCAATATAAATTAAAGAATGATGAAGCAAGGGTTCATAAATTCTGATCATAGCTTACTGGAAAATGGAAGGAGCGATTTTGAGGCCAAAAGGCATGATAGTCCATTAGTAGTGAAAGTTAGGGATAGAAAAAGTAGTTTTAGGTCTATCATCCGGGATAATACCTAATTGCCAGAAACCTGCTTTAAGATCAGACTTTGAAAAGATTCGAGCATTATGTAGGAAAGGAAATAGGGAGGTTATTTTGGGTAAAGGGAATTTATTATCTTTGAGGGATGGGTTAAGTAGGGTGTAGTCAATAACAAGTCTTTTGTAACACCCCATACCCGATCAGTTAAAGACTCGGATACAGGATGTCACACTTAGGCTTAAATTTCTTTAATACGGGTCAAAACAAACTACCATTTAAAGAACTGATCATTTATCAAATTTCTACTCTCTTTTTTTTTAATTTTGGCAGAATCTCCCCTAAAATTCATGACACCTCCTGAAAAGTATATACCTCAAACACTTCTATCCAAGTTAATTCCATCATCCAACCTCCATTCAAACCCCAATACACATAATCATTACCCTTCCTCCGATAATTCATGAGTCGAATTAACAGAATCATACACATCCCACTTAGCTATGATACTCTTATTTTAATTTATAATAATAATAATAATAGATATTTACATGATATTTATACCTCAAGAATACAATGTACATGCCAAAGTATCTTAAATCTAACAAAAAGAAACAAGTGGAGCATCCACCTTTCTGTTGTGACTCAAGTTGGACTGTAAATCCACTCCATTACCTTTAAACCTACGCGCGCAAATAAAATCGCGCTAAGCATTTTGCTTAGTGGTGTTCAAGCAATTCTATTTTTTTCACTAAATATAGAATCTTAAATTAAAATATGCTTAGCGTTTTACAAATCATCAAAACACAACAGTTATCACTTATCTCAAAATATAAAAACAATAAATCCATCACAAGGAATTTAAACTTATATAACTCACAAACCTATCAAACATAAATATCTATTTTACTTTTAACAAATAGGACATAAATTCATTTACAGGAAATTTAGGCAATATAAAAATAATAAACCCATCATATAGAATTCAACCTTAGATAACTTACATAAATGATCAAATATTAATATTTTTATTAACAGAAAAGTCATAAATGCTTTGTAAGAGATTTAGGCATATATAATTCACTTATAGATTAAGGTTTAATTAAAATTATAGTCCAAAGAGGTAGCTAGTCACTATTTTCAATTAAAAGTGGCTCCACATATCTGCTTTTTGAGATCATATCTAAGCACTAGTCAATATTGTCCTCTTTGGCCGTCACATTTTTGCTTTAGTGATCATGCCAATCCCTTAATGTTTTGTTTGCGCAGCGGCAAACACGTCTTCCAATGTCTCCACATGTCTACTTTTGGGATCATGTCGGAGCACTAGTCAATATTATCCTCTTTTGGGCGTCACATGTCTACTTTAGAGATCATGCCGACCCCTCAAAGTTTTCATACAATCTATTTAATGTAATACATTTACTATAAAGTTAATTACATACATACATACATATATATATATATACATATATTTATATACATACATATGTGGACCGAGCTCTCGAAGCCATTCAATCCGGTAATCGTATTATGATGCAGTACTGCTAAACGTCCCTAATTGGCATGCCAACCTTATCCTATTGCCCCAATTCCTGTCTGTTTTTACCAAGAGCAATTATAAAACATCTTATATTTCATTTCACAATTTAATTCAATTCTAGTTTACCTGCTATTGTGATTTTCAAAATTTAAAATAAATTGTATAATTCAGATCTTTGTCCAACAATTTAAAACAATCCCTCGTTATACATGAGTGCAACCAAGGCACAATTTCTTCAATCAAATGTTCATCCATTCCAATTAAACAAGACTATACGTTTTACAAATCTAACAATTATTATAGTTTAATAGAATTGATGGTTTTGAAATTTAACCCTTATAACTCAATTAAAATGACACCAAACCACTCATCAATATTTAACTAATTATTTATAATGCAAGTATTATTAAGTCCTAACTTACTCGTTAAAATTATAACTTGCATAATAAGGGTTATTTGATACCTTTGAAATTTTCATCCCTTATAATTCAATTGAATTACTTCATTCTACTATTACTATTTAACACAAAAAAATGCATATATGACTTTGGCTCATATGAAGATCTTACTCGACCTATCTCAAATTTGCATATGTAATTTCTTTTATTTACCCCTTTGCAATAAATCCTTTTTTAATTTAATTAAATAAGCTCATAGCGTTGGTTTGGTACTTAAATAATAATTTATAACATTATTTTCTTAAATATCTTACTTCATTAATCCTAAACACGTACTTACATAATTAATCCTAAACATGTACTTACATAATTTAAAATTTGAAAGAAAATAAAATGCATGATCACATATTAAAATTAGCGTCAACTTCTTTAATTTCAACATTTAATAACTTCAATTCATCATTTCTTTTACTGAACAACCTATTTCAACTTTCATGCATTCATTAATTTATCTATTTAATAAGCCATTTCAACCTCTAATTCAATTTTCCTTTCACCTAAGGCATACTTTACCAAAGATTTACAATTCTTCAAGAACTAAGGGACATAGTAGCTTTAGATCCTTATTATGATTCAATTAAAAATTTTCTTTAAGATCACCTTAACTATCGTAAAACCTTACTCAATTTATACTAACTATAAAGTATACCTATTGGTCTTTAAATTCAAGACCAATCCTAAACATAATTCTTATTTAATTTAAAACTTAATATTATTAACCTCAATCATAATAAAATTAACTATAATCCAAAATTTTTCACATACATAAAGTATAATCAGAGGGGAAAATAAATTTGCTTGACACTTACTTGCTTGATGATCTCTTCTTAAAATTTCAGCCTTTAGGATATTAATTCACCATCAATTTCCTTTTCTTTCTCTATTTTCTTCATCTACTCCATTTTCTCTTTCTATAAAAATTCATATTCCATAAGAATTCTTCAACAATTCATTTACCAATTCATAATTATAACAAATTCCAACAATTATATAGCTAAAAATTCACTTATTTATCAAGAATTTCAATTTTCCCCAAAAATCAAAACCCTAGATCTAAAATTCCATCATCTCTACCTCAAATTTCTCACTGTAAACCAATAACTAAGAATAAGAAGAAACTTACCCAACTAAAGAGAGAGAGAGAGGGAGAGAGCAACACATGGGGAAATTGGGTGGATGAGAAATCAAACAAGTTGCTGCCACACAAAGAAGAAGAAGAAGAAGAAGAAGAAGAAGAAGAAGGAGGATGAGGAGGAGGAGAAGGCGGTGGTGTGGTCGGCGGCAACGGTGATGGCTGCTGGCCAGACCGAAAAGGGAAAAGGGAGAGAGGGGAAGGGAACTTCAAGTTCCTTTTGACCAGGGAAAGGCATCAATTTGGTTCCCTAAAAATGAAGAGAAAGGAAATGGCCAAAATGACGTAGTTTGGCCAAATTCCCCTTTCAGTCCACCTTCTTTACTATATTTGCAAATCGACGCCAAAACTTTTTATTTTTATGCAATAACACCTAAACTTCAATTGTAATTCCACCCAAAATTATTTCATATTTATATTTTTGTCAATTTTATATATGATTTGGGTTTATAAAAAAATCAGGGCTTTACATCTTTTCTTACCACGGACTTGTTCGGAATGTTTATTCACATAAAAAGCTTGACAAGCCCATTCAGAATTAGTGGGATCAATGAGTTTTTGGGCCAAAAGTTGAGAACATTTTCTTGGCTAAATGAAAATCATCCGAAGACATTCCAGGATGAGTGGCTTTTGTTGGGTTAATGTCTTCAGATTTTTTGAAGGATAAGGAAATGAAAAAGTCAGGTCGGGTCCAAAGAGTTTAGCTATGTTTGGTGAGAAATTCTGTATCAGAGGTTGCACAATAATGAGTAAGAAGATTGGCCTTATGGTGATCAAAAGGATCAGGGGGTCTGATTGAAAAAAAGGCATGGTGAGTAGTGTAAGGAAGAAATTGGTGTTTAAATTTAAGACCATTGGGATGAATGCGAAGCTTAGGTAACTAAAACAAAGCATCAAAATCAAGAACTAAATCTTTTCCAAGAAGTGTAGATCCAAAAGCATGGATCTAGATATAACAATCAGGAAAGATTTGAATCTTGATTGGATGTTTAGTTTTCTGGTGGATTGTGAGAATTCCCTGGTTGGCAGCTTGAAAATGTTGGGTAAAAGGTTTCCAAAACTTGGAGGGTAAAATATATGGATTAAGGATAGTGTTGTGTGCACCTGTATCAATAAATGCAATAACATGGATAGGAAGAGCATAAGGTTCTGGATAAACAATAACAGGGACTAATGGAATAGGACGGGTAAGAAAATGGAAGGTTTTGATATTGGTG
>CM075815.1:9299498-9340820 GCA_037975025.1 Excoecaria agallocha
TGATTATACACACTAATGAGTATTGCTATTCTCTACTTGAAATCAGTTCAAGGCATGTAATCACTTTTTAATAATGCCTATATATACATAGTTGTATAAATCTATTTAAAACAATGAGTAGGATAATCATAATCATATATATATATAGGTATGTGAATGATTTTCTATAATACTATATATTCATTATTAAGCATCTTTATTCCATGTACACCTTGTGATTAATACCTTACAATACTTGAAACTTACTTTAAAGCTTTTAATTCTTTCATATAAAATCTCATATGACATTCAAGTAATTGTACATGAACATATATCTTTGTTCTCAGATTTTTTAGCATAATAATTCACACACATAATATGTGTAAGTATGTACATGTTATTTCAACTAAATAATAAGTATGATTGTTTATATATTTGTTATATGACATGTTTCATTTTACAAAGTAATACTATTATATATTCTTAAACATACACTTTATATGCACATTACTATTTGCATTAACATTATATTACACACATACAATGATTACCTATATGTGTGCGTACATATATGAATATATATATATATATATACATACATATTACATAAATGTAATCATATGATAACCATATATTATAAACTCTCATTTTTCATGTATAAACATTTCTTAACTTTATAGTATAAGTGTATTTTCAAATAAAAATTTACTCTATCATTGGAATATTTATATAGAAGCATAATTGCATGTAACAAACATGTACATAAATTTGATCATATATGAATATATTTATATCATTTTCAACAATCCTTACTTATATACATATATGATTATATATAAACCTTTATCAACAATCATATTACATGTCATATATAATTCAAAGTGCTTCCATTTAGGCACGCATTTAACATAACAACATTTAAACATTAATATAAAATACATTAAAAATTCTGCCTCCAAAATTTTGCATAAAGGCAGAATTCTGGATCCAATTTGTGTGCAATTTTTAACATGGAAAATGTCATTTTTAGGCTAAGTGGCATTATAAAACTTAATCCCCTTTGTGTCAAGTTTCAAAAAACATTAAAATTAATCTCAATATCAAATCTATAACTCGATATATTCTAGAAAAACAATAGGTTGTTCATAAAATAAAAAATAGTTTTTGTTACCACTTATGAAATTCATAGAATAAAATAAGGAAACAATTATACCAAATTTCCTTGATCAAATTTCTACTATTATGTACCTAGTTTAATCAAAATTTTACAGCATGGCATTTTGCCTCCTCTACAAAGACTTATGCCCAAAATACCAAAATTTGTTCCTTAATTGCGGAAACAGTTCCTACAAAATTCAAGTTAAAATTAGACATGCATGAAGATAAAAGTAGGCATTGCTTCATGCATATGAAATGTATATTTAAAAGTCTATTTTTCATATAATTTAACCTTATAGTATTTTGATCACTATACACGAAATTACATCATAATTTATGCAATCTGTTCCAAAATCAAACAGCTCTTAAGAATTTCAATTAAATATTTGGATAACTTAAAGGAAAATTTAGTGTAAGGTCCCTTCTATAAATTTGTAGAAATATTTCTTATATAACATTATAAATTGGAATGATCTCCATTAGAGTTTTCTAACTCAAATTATGCTGAAATTACAGCCATTAGTTCATAATGCTTCATGTCTTCTCTTTTAGTAACACTTCTTAAAACTTGTTTCTCTTTTCAATTGTTCATACTACAAGACATTTAAATCACTACTTTAATTATCAACATGCAAGTATGAGAATCCTTATCCCGTACCTTAGCTAAATTTCCATTTAGACTTCAATCTTTTGAAAGTTCTTTCCCCTTTGTTCTTTCTACCTTCTTCTTCTTCTTTACAAAATCCCTTTAAAAACCTTATATCCATCCATATGCATAAGAAATTCCTTGAGAAAATTGAGAGAGAGAGAGAGAGAGTTATTTCTTTAGGGAGAGATGAGAGAGATGAAGCAAAAACTAATTTTTTTTCTTCAAAATTCATCTTTCCCCTTTTTATATCCTATAAGTGGTCTTCCTCTCTCCAACATGCAATGCTCTAATGATTAACATGGGAGGATAAGTCTCCTTTAGGTCCTCTAATATGAGCTTGAAAAGCTCATAATTATTGTGTTGTAATGTATAGTTTTGTTTAGTATTGTGTTTATTATTTCGTAGTTTATCTATGTTTTGTTGCTTTTATATGTTTGGTATGTTTGTGGTTGTTTTATTTGTTTTGTAGGAGAAGGGAAATGATTTGAGAATTAAAGGAATCAATTGGAAGGAGGAGGAATGGAATGAGAGCTACAAGGGCATTGTCGTGAGCGTGACAACGCAAGAGAGCTCGCGATAGCAAGCGGGGAAGAGAGCCAGGCCAGCAGAAGAAGCGTGCATTGTCGCGAGGGTGACAATGAAGGAAAAGTCGTTATAGCCAGCAGAGCCAGCCAAAGCATGGGCGTGCCTTGTCGTGAGCGTGATACAGGATGGATGAGCAGTTGTATTTTTGAAGAGATGTAATTTTTCACCACCAAATGCAAACTTTGTGAAGAGTTATTTTGAAGAGTCATATATTTTAGGGAGGCATATATGCCAAGTGAATAGATTTTTAGAGGAGATGAATTTTTGGAATTTGATATTGTAATCTTAAGAATAGTAATATTTTTTAGTACTTCATTTTTTTATTTTTTCATGACTTGAAGAAGGAGACAAAGCAAGGGAGAAGACATCTTTTTTGAAGGGAAAAGGGTTGAGAGATCCCCTTCTTCTTGTTCTTAATTTTATTTTTCTTCCTTGCAATCTTTTAAATGAATATTATGCTGGGATTTGATTATATTTGAACAATTTTATATTTCCATTTACTTAGTTAATCTTTGAATGCGGTATTTTCTATTAAAACTTTATTAGTATCATTATAAGATAAGGAAGACGACCTTAGATGGCAATTCCTTTCCTGAAAATCATCATAATGGTCATAAATAAGGGAGCTAGTGAGAGCAATGTCTTATTGAAAGTTAATAGGAAATACATTATTAAAGCACAGTTAGAGAGATCACATGTGGAGATAATTGCTATAGGTTGGTAGATAATCTTAAAATATGTAATTAAAATCAACTAGTTCATTAACGAGAATTGAGAATTAGCAATTTAATTGCATGTCTTAGGCAATCTAATTCAAGTCGAGAGAGTGGATTAGAAATATATTCCAACTTGGTTTACTAATAAGATTAAGACATATTAATTAAAATAATGGTATCAAGTGCATGATTATTTAATTTCATTATACTTATTATCTTCTTTGGTTATATTTAACTAGGATTTAATTTACACAAAAAGGTAGTTTAGAATTAATTTCCTCTTATAGACATCGTAACCAAGATTAAAGTTGTGTAGTAATAGTGGGTAATTTAAATCAACATTTTCTTGTGGGATCGATATCTGAAGTACTATAATTGGTACACCATATACTTACGGTATTTAAACTTTTAGAAAAAGCATAACAACTTTTTGGCATCGTTCCTGCGGATATGTTTGATTTAATTATTGCATTATGAATCTTGATTTAAGATTTTGGATTACGATATTTAATTAGTTTTTGTTTGTTTGTTTTATTGTGTAATTTCAGGATATGACAGTTCATGCTGCATACAAGGAGTTTGCAAGAAGAACTTGAACTGTTGAATCTAGAGATAGAGAGATTTCTTTCGAGTAATCATAAGTCTAATAAAAAGAGGAATCGGAATAGAAGAATTACTATGGCTGAAGAAGAGAATCCACCACGATTGATGGACTTTTCCATGCCAGCATTGAATGGTGCTCAATAATGTGTTGTAAGACCAATGGTAAACACAAACCAATTTGAGATAAAACCATCATTGTTACAAATGATTCAAAATAGTATACAGTTATATGGTTTGGCAAATAAAGATCCCAATGCTCATTTGGCAAACTTCTTAGAAATCTGTGATACCTTCAAAATTAATGGGGTTTCGACGGATGCGATTAAGCTTAGGCTTTTTCCTTTTACATTAAAGGACAAAGAAAATGCTTGGTTGAATTATCTTACTAGGAGTTCAATAACAACTTGGGACCATTTAGCCCAAGCCTTTTTATCAAAATATTTCCCCCTAACAATAACTGCAAAAATTATAAAGGATATCACCACTTTTGTTCAATATGACACTGAATCTTTGTATGAGGCATGGGAAAGGTTCAAAGAATTGTAACGAAGTATCCCACACCACAACCTACCAAGGGATTTATTGATGCAAACATTCTATAATGGTGTGAATCCAACTACTCGAGACCATTGATACTGCAGCTAGGGGATCTCTTATGAGGAAAACAATGGAGGTTGCATTTGAGTTATTGGAGGAAATGTCCATGAATAATTATATGTGGCCAATTCTAATTCCAATGCTAATACTAGGGGGGTCCATTCAATAGATTCTGTAGTGGCCTTGCAAGCCCAAGTAGCTGCATTAACCTAAATAATTAATAATCTAGGAGTGGGAGGAACTCCACAAACTGAGTGCAATATTTGTGGTCAATTAGGTTATGGTAATGAGGGTTATAGTGTAACAACCTTATTCCATACATAACTATAAGTACTATATCATATTTCATTAAGCATGCTAACCACGTTCTTGTGCTCGAAAAACTTTACAACATACTTAAGAGTATCTTTAAGCAATACAATATTTAATTTTATGAATCATCTGTATATCACATCTCTTTCAAAGTAAATAAGAATCTTGTAATCAAATTTGCACTTAACATTTGAGTATACTTTCAATCTCTCTCTTGAATTGGCCATCCCATTGCAGATATCATCCTAGGAAAAAATCCTTACTTGCAACCTACATGGATGAAACACCCTGCTAAGCTATAGAGCTTAGTGGGAAATAAAAACATGTGGACGACCCCTTTTTAAAGGTCATAAAGATGAAAACCCATATATATATACATCTTAAAGTAAATAAACCAATCATTATAAATAATATTCACAATAATCTCCCATAATTATACTCTTTTGTAATACTTATAACCAATATTGAGCTTACTTTTTGAATTTCTATATGTTACTATTCACCATTTACTTTGAATTATTAGTTGTCAAACATTGATGACTATATGATTCATGTATTAATATCAATTGCGAAACATTTTAATAACTATGCCATATTTCTATCACTTATTTACAAACATTTATATATACTTCATTTATACTTTATGAGTTTCCACATTTTGATTTTAGTGATTACTTTGATATACTTAACTATCTTAGAATCATGGTACTATATTCAGATAAATTATATTCCTTGTACCTCTGTATAATATATTCCATGTGTAAAATGCCATATTTCTCATTCGTTTGAATACTTACTATTTTTATTAAACTATTATATCTTTACCTTATATATTTTTTTATAACTTTTAAAGCATTTCGATATTAACATTACTTCATCAGTAATCACACTCAGCACACTTTATACATATATATTTATTTAACATGTAATCAATGGATTAGAAAATCTTGACAACTCTATCAACCTCACGTAGTAAACAATAAAAACATTTAAAAAAAAAGTTAACAGTTAACTTAGCATGCTGGCATTGTATATTGACTGAGAATTCTTCATGCATTTAACTCATTTAAGCAATTTCAAACATTTGGAACCAACTATAAATAGTATACATATCATGTGTTACTTGGTAACTTCTATTTATTTAAACTTATGAAATAATACACGTAAATCATGTCAGACATGTAATCAAGCAATATCCTTAACTTTTATATGATGCTTGCTTAATACATTATACTTTAATGTATGTACTTTACTTATAGTTTAGCTTGCCTTAGTTCTATCAGTGGATAACGGGAACTATCGATACACTTTAATATCAAAATGGGGGATATCCGAAGATATCAGATCTATATACCCAAACAAGGCCAAATTATACTTAAGACTGGTCAAGTAGACCCAAATGGGGTCACCTAACAACCCAAATAGGCCTGTTCATGATCCAAATGGAATCAAACATACTTTAGACCCAATTAGGCCAAACTATGGCAGCTGTAATTTTCCCTATAGGCACCTATCTATCAACAATTGAACTCTAGTAGCAGGCAAATATAATCTCTCACTTTATCTTTCTTTAGTTTACTTTTACTCTATTCAATCATATTCATATATTAAAATGTATACCCTTGTATAACTATGAATAAAATAATCATGTACATGCTCATGTATGGCTATTGAGAAATGTTATTCCTTACTTTGCTCTATTCATCATGTACATATAGGTATCTATATATATATATTCCTTTATAACTATGAGCAAGATATCATATACATGTATATGCGTAACTTTATGTAAACCTTTGAACATGCTCACTTTTGGGTATTACTATTTTGTGCTTGTAATCTTATTCAATCATGTAACTATTTTGTATAACAAGATTGTACCTATATTATACTATTTGCACCTATGTATAATAATGTACAAATATATATCTTCTCTAGTGCATAAACATATATGCATAATTTATAAAATAATTTATACAATTTGCTCATGTAACAATCACATAAAAAGATACTCCTTCTTTAATGCATACACTTGTATACCTGACATATAACATTGCCATTATATACTTTAATAAGATTTCTATAATTGAGACTATTGCTCTATAGATCTGTATTTTAGCATGCTAACATGTGACATCACAAATGCTTAATCGTGTCTTTTTAATTAAGCAAAGACATATTCATGCATTTCACTTTAAACATATTCTCTGAATCATTACTTTAAACATCTTTCGAACCCAATCATGTAAGATCATACTATGTATATATATATATATATATATATATGTTTATATATACATATATATTCTACAAATCATATTACTTCTTTATACAAGTAAAATTAACATTTCAAACTATAAGATTCATAGTAATCTTCAAGAGATCAATAAAAATCATGTATAATCATTTAGATGTTTACATATATATACATTTATATATATTACATTCATGTAATCATACAATAGTCATACATTAAAAACCATCATTTATCATATTTAAACATTTCTTAACTTCATAGTATACATGTATGCATCAATAAACATTTACTCCATCATTAAAAATATGTACATGAAAGTATAATTGCACATAACAATCATGCACATAAGTTTGATCACATATAAATATTTGATATCTTTAATATATATCTTTACCTATGTACATATATGAATATATATATATATAAACCTTTGTTAATAATCATATAACATTCCATATCCAATTCATTGTTTATTCATATAGACACATATTTAACTTAACTATATAAGAAAAATTATAATGTAAGACACATTAAAATTTTGCACAGGGCATCATTCTTGACCCAAATTGTGAGCCACATATGATTTGGAAAAAGTATTTTTAGGCCAAATGAGCTTCTAAAATCTTATTCCCCTATGTGTCTAGTTCCTAAAGCATCAAAATTCACATTAATATCTTATCTATAGCTTGAGATATTTAAGAAAAACTATAGGCTGTTCATAGAACCAAAATAATGTTGGCTGTCACTTATAAAAATTCATAGCATAAAATTAAGAGGGATTTGGACCAACACATCTTCATCAAAGTTATAATTTAATGTCTCTAGTCTTACCATAATTTTACTTTATAGCATTTTAACAAATCTACAAAAAGATATACCAAATTTACTATGGTCTATCCTATAAGAATACATTCAGTCCGTACAAATTTTCAAGTCAATATTTGACATGCTTGTATACATTTTTAGGTCATACTTCCTTCTTATAAAATTTGAATTCAGGAGTCTATTTTGCATAGGAATTAACCTCATGCCATTCTTATCTTTTTAAACACAAAAATCTCAATTTTTCTACAAACTATTCTAGAATTCGAATTTACAATTCACCTATATTTCAATAAATCATAGAAATTATTTAAAGCAGAACTAAAGCTAGGTTACTTCTACAAATTTGTTCTCCAATGTTTCTATTTTTCATAAAATTAAGAATCATCTCAATATCACTTCTTGATTGAAAGATATTGTCTAAATACTGAGGACTATTAATGAGGACAAGACTGTACACTTATCCGATTTTCAAGTTAGCTTATGACCCATTTAGAGGCAGAATTAGAATGTGATTTCTTATTATGAAATCTTTGTATGGAAGTATTTTTAAAACCCAATTTGAATCATCTAATTATCTTTTCTATAACTCAAAATATTACCATAAGAATGCAACTAGGTCAAGTGAACCCAAACCCAGAATTCTAAAACTTACATGCATGTCCATTTAAACATAAAAGATTGATGTTTTACTTCAAGTTATTTGTCAAAATGCAACCATATCACAATGTAATCACATATTTCGCTCAAGGAAAAACACATGTAAGAAGATTAAGTTCCCAAACCTGTTGTTGTAACTTTAAATCAATGCTTCAATCTTTTCACCATTTCATTCCTTTTTGCTCTCAATCCCTTCCAATTCTTCATACACCCAAGTACTATTTCATTAAACCCTTACAAATCTCCTTCAAAAACTTCTAATTCAAATAACATTAAGCAGGATTTCCTCTTGAAAATCATAGAGATAAAATGTAGAACTTTTAGTGAAAGATGAGAGATGAGTAAAAATAAAGAAGATAAAAGGAGAAATCATATTTTTCCTTGGTGTGGCCGACCAGCCCACTATATATAATCATAAAAACAATGCTTGCATGGTGACTTAAGTGGAAAATGACATCATCATGTCCCACACAAATATCTCTTTTAATCCTCTAACTAATTGCATGTTACATAAATTTCTCTCATTTATTTGCATGTCACACAATGTTCCACTCATTTTTTTTCTTTTCTTAAATCAACCTCGCCTTTATATCGCTTTTTAATAATTTACCCTTCATGTTTCATATTAAAAAATTGACCCCTAAATTTTCATCCTCTTTTAGATTAGCCTTCAAACTATATTATCACTTGACTATTATATCCTCTATCATAGGTAGTTTTCTAAATTTGACTTTTATGTAATTTTTGACCTTCCAAAAGCCATTTTTAGTAAATGTTATCTTCTATAAACTTATTACACCATGGTGAGCATTTGAGCCTTAACACATTAAAATTTTTGTTAAAAGAATTCCTCTTGTATTCATTACTCTAGAACTTGTGTTAGATAATTTTTGAGATCACATTTAGGATATAATATGCATGAAAAATGATAAGGGCATTAGAAGTAACCTATTTTAGCTTGCTTAAAAAGCTTACCTTCTTGACTTTAGGTAGCCATTTTGAGCCTAAACCATTTTATTCATGAGCTTATTTTTAGCCCTACTCCAATTTCTAATTAATTAAACTTTCTTTTTGAACCCTTATGTGGAAGATGTAGTAATGCTTTGATGAGTAGGATATAATATTGATATGTTGTAAGCATGAATCATTTTTTATCCCTAAAAATTAAAACCACCAGTGTTTTCCCTATATATAAAAAACACAAAAAAAGGTGAAAAAAAGAGAAGAAAATTACTACACTAGTTTGCTTTAAAAAGAATGAAAACAAAAGTAAGAGAAGCAACTAGTTGAAGTTGAGCATAGGTGAAAACTAGTGAGAATTAAAGAATCATTATAAGGGGATATGGAAAGTTCATTAGGAAAGCTAGATATCATGCTTTAGTGCAAGTTTTGCAATACAAAGTCTTACTTGTTTTAGTACTTGCTATGTTTTCCACATAAATGAGTTACTTAACCAAAATGTTCCTACCCTAACATAAGCTATGCTACAACCCTTTAAAGACCCTTTTAATTTTGTGCATTATTTTATGCTAGTGATGGAGATTTTTATTTAATACAAGCTTATGGTTTGTGGTGGTACAAGAGGAAATATGAGTTAAACACTATCCACTAAACACTTGAGTGATGTAAGGCACAAATTATGAGAGAACAACTCTACAATTTTGTATTGCTTGCTAGGTTAGAGTACATGTTATAAGAGATAACGTTTTTAAGAGCTTTATATAATTGTACTTTACATTCTCTTATTTATCTTATTGGGGGCATGTGAGTATTAAACCTTATAGATCAAAGATTTTGTCTTTGTATTTGTTGACATTGACTCAATAATTAACATGTTAAAGTAACCTTGCATGTGTTAACTTGTGAGAATCTCAAGAGGTATGAACTCCATATTCCATGTTTTATGCTTTATTTATATGTTTGAGCTTAGATATTTTCATTCATTTTGAGTTTTTGCTTGAGGACAAGCAAAAGTTTAAGTATGGGGAATTGATATGATCTTGAAAAGCTCATAATTATTGTGTTGTGACGTATAGTTTTGTTTAGTATTGTGTTTATTATTTTGACATTTTATCTATATTTTGTTGCTTTTATGTGTTTGGTATGTTTGTCGTTGTTTTATTTGCTTTGTAGGAGAAGGGAAATGATTTGAGAATTAAAGGAATCAATTGGAAGGAGGAGGAGAGGAATGAGAGCTACAAGGGCATTGTCGCAAGCGTGATAATGCAAGAGAGCTCACGACAGCAAGTAGGGAAGAGAGCTAGGCCAGTAGAAGAAGCGTGCATTGTTACGAGGATGACAATGAAGGAAAGGTCGCGATAGCCAGCAGAGCCAGCCAAAGCATGGGTGTGCCTTGTCGCAAGCATGACAAGCATTGCGAGTGTGACACAAGATGGATGAGCAGTTGTATTTTTTAAGAGATGTAATTTTTCACCACCAAATGCAACCTTTGTGAAGAGTTATTTTGAGGAGTCATATATTTTAGGGAGGCATATATATGCCAAGTGAATAGATTTTTAGAGTAGATGAATTTTTGGAATTTGATATTGTGATCTTAAGAACAATAATATTTTTAGTACTTCATTTTTTTTATTTTTTCATGACTTGAAAAAGGAGACAAAGCAAGGGGGAAGACATCCTTTGTGAAGGGAAAAGGGTTGAAAGATCCCCTTCTTTTTGTTCTTAATTTTATTTTTCTTCCTTACAATCTTTTAAATGAATATTATGTTGGCATTTGATTATATATGAACAATTTTATATTTCCATTTGCTTAGTTAATCTTTGAATGTAGTATTTGGTATTAAAACTTTATTAGTATCATTATAAGTTAAGGAAGACGACCTTAGATGGCAATTCCTTTTTCTGAAAATCATCATAATGGTCAAAAATAAGGGAGATAGCGAGAGCAACGTCTTATTGAAAGTTAATAAGAAATTCATTCTCAAAGCATAGTTAGAGATCACATGTAGAGGTAATTGCTACAGGTTGGTAGATAATCTTAAAATATATGATTAAAATCAACTAGTTCATTAACGAGAGTTGAGAATTCACACTTTAATTGCATGTCTTAGGCAATCTAATTCATGTCGAGAGAATGGATTAGAAATATATTCCAACTTGGCCTACTAATAAGATTAAAACATATTAATTAAAATAATGGTATCAAGTGCATGATTATTTAATTTCATTATATTTATTTTCTTCTTTAGTTATATTTAACTAGGATTTAATTTACACAAAAAGGTAGTTTATAATTAATTTTAACTTATAGAAAACGTAAACAAGATTAAAGTTGAGTAGTAATAGGGGGTAATTTAAATCAACATTTCCTCGTGGGATCGATATCTGAAGTACTATAATTGGTACACCATATAATTGCGGTATTTAAGCTTTTAGAAAAAGCATAACATCCTCAAACATTTTGTATGTCAAAAAATCCTCCCTCACTAACTATTTCATCACAATTTCAACCCCTTATATTCTTTCTCTTTGAAATCAAACCTATTAATTAGTATTTAACATTGGGCTCTAAATTTATATCCTATTTTAATTTATCCCTCAAACTATTTTTTTTAATTATACCCTTATAAAATTAAAACCATATAATTCACACTTTTAACAAATAATTAATTACAACTTTATAACATTTATGCCATAATCAATATTCTCTTAACTATATTTTATTCCAATTATGCACACTATATACTGTAGTATCAACTGACTATTGTATACTCTATCACATAAGACCACAAGTTCATTAGATCTTAACTACTAATAATTCATCCAATAATGCTTAATTACACTTTAATAACATGTAATTGCCCTTTATTTATACTAGGGCTTATTTTAGGTCATTACATAATGTGATAGTAAAGGAAGGATTATGGTTATAAAGGGATAAAGTTGAATGGAATCTAAAGGTGATAATCTAGAAAATAGGAAAAGTAGGAAGAGATAGAATTGGATAGAGCTTGATTTGGTATAAGATAGAGTTATAGTTATGTAAATGATGAGATTTGTTATATGATACAAGAATACGAGTATGAGTTTTGAGGATGACATTCTTTTTAGGGGGAGAGAATTGTGACACCCCTATTAAGGCTTTAGCAGAATGATTATGCATTTCAAAGATAGTATTATTGATAAATGTTGGGTTAGTCAATGAATTATAGGTTAAGGATATAGAGGTAATTATTTTAAAAGTTGATGGGTAAAATGGTCATTTTAAATTAAGTCATGTGTGTGATTAATTTTAAAAAAACATAAGTTAAGGGACCCAATTGAAAAGTGAAAGAGAGAGTTTAGGGGAAGAAATAAGAAATTAAGGAAAAGAAATGAATCAAATGCAATTTTTGGTAAAGTCAATAAGTTGACCAATAGAAGCAAAACACCTATCTCTTCTAAAATGGTCTTAAGAAAGGAAGAAACCTAAGATTTGTTTAGAATGGCTAGCCACTTCACTTTAAGGATCTTCAAGACAACCATTTTCTCTCAAAAATTCAAATTCTTTAAGCCTTAAAAAGATCCAACCATAGCTTGTAGCTAGGAGAGAGAATTTAGTGGTTAGCTTCCTTAAGGTAAGGGAACCTCTCTTCTCATCTATAAATTATTTCTAATAATTAAATTTGATGGATTAGATGAATCTTTAAAAATGATAATTTGTGATTTGCTATGAAGAGATAGAGAAGGAATGGCAAGGAGCAAAAGGAGGAAAAGCTTGAAGGAGGTGGTCATCAAAGAGGTAAGGGAAATTTGATGTGTTTATAGGTGTTATATATATGTACTTAGTGGTCAGAGAGATTAATTTGAGGGTTTTAAGTAAATAATGCATGTATATGATGCTTAGTTGAGTATAAAAACTAAAATAAAAGCATATTTCTTCTAGTTAGCAAAATCTATTTTTAGATTCACTAGTCCTGCCCGAATTGTTTTGGTTATATCTGGAGTTTGGGAGCTCCAAATTGAGTAATTATGATTGGAATAGAAACTAGACTCATAAACCTAAGTTTCATAAGAAGACACCAACGTTTGTTCATTTTTAATGATAGTCAAAAATTAGCTTAAACCCGGACCTAGTCTATTTCCCTATCATTGAGAGAAGTCCACATTGTTTGGTGAATATCTTGACATTTATAAGAACAAATCAGGTGATTTTTAATGTTTTTGAAACTAAAACATAAAGCAACAAGTTTGTAAAAGACCATTTTGGCTGAATCTGGTTGACGTATGACAAAAATGCAAAACAAAGTAAACTAGGAAAACTATCTCTGTAAAGAGTGGTGCGAGGTGTCATGAGTCATGTCCTTCTAGCCTCTGTAACAAGTCATGCAAGGTATCATGAGTCATGTCCTCCCAACCTTTGTTATGAGTCGTGCAGGGTGTCATGAGTCTTGCCATCTTTGTCTCCATCACGAGTCGTGTCCTGTTGATCATGAGTCATGAAGGGTGACATGAGTCATTCCTTTTCCCATTTCTTCTCTTCTTTTTCAACTTCTTTTCTTGATGGAATTAAAGGGTTTTATCAATTTAACCATGAACAACTAACTTATAATGGGATATAAGATGCATGAAAGCCTAGAAATATATATATGTAATTATATTTATACACCTAGGTTAAAATGAACTCAAATATAAAGGAAGCATGAGTATATGGATTGTTAGGGCAATTAGTTGGACTAATATCAACTTTATGCATGTGACCAAGGGATTTAGAGAATGTAAGAGATAAAAGAAGACCTATAAGTCAAATATATGCATGTATATATATATATATACACACACACAGGTGCATAATATTAATAGGTTATGGAACTTATATAATAAATAATAGAACATTAAAGGGTATTATAAGGAAATTGGGACATATAAGCTGAATTATATGTTGTAAACTAATATTATTAAAATATATGAATATCAAAAAGGGCATAAGTATGTATACTTGAAAATGCATAGCTACATAGGGATATATAAGACAAATGATATGCTAATTAGGAAGTGGACATTATAGAGGTACGAAGCTATTTATATTTTCAGGTTTATGCATTTATGCTCTAACCATTATTCTATACAAATACGGCTATTAATATAAGTAAATGTATGCATATGTATATTGGAATACATTAGGTGTCTGTGTGTGTGTATATAATATAATATAATATAATATAATATAATATAATATAATATAATATAATATAATATAATATAATATAATATAATATAATATAATATAATATAATATAATATAATATAATATAATATAATATAATGCAATAAACATAATTTAATAGCTTTAGATATAAGTATAAATAGTATATGCATAGGATTAATCATACAGGTATGTGTGCATTCGTGAATATATATAGTTTCTTTATGAATGTAACTCTTATTAATATGTCATATAGTCATGGTAATGATCATTCTTGACTAAAGATGTTAAATTTAGAGCATGTAAACTATATAAGTACTTGAGATTATACATTGATGCTCTGAGCTATGCTACGATGATTACAAAAGAATACTAATATATGTTCATATGTATATGAAGGTAATTTGATTATAATAATATATAGAAATGTATGAGCCTGTATATGATGCCATGCTCAATGTTATGTTGTAATTGAATTAAAGGCATAGAAGATAATAAAGGAAGAGTACAGATAATTAAAGTAAAAAGTTATAGTGCCTGCATTTGTGTCTAGATTGTGGATAGATAGACATGCCTATAAGGATATTTTGTAGCTGTTGTAGTACAAGATTGACTCTATTGGGTCCATGATACAGCATTGACCCATTTGGGTCTATGATACAAATTTGATCTCGATTGGATCATAAACAACCTCATTTGGGTTTTAGCCAACCTCATTTAGGTCCGCTTGACCGATCAAGTTTCGTACCTTCAGGTGGTATAGTTAATTTGTTATTCATACTCTTAAAGAAAAGTGCAGGATTATTACAAGTTACATGTAAAGTAATATGAAAAGTAAATTAATATAAATGACATGGCCTAGCATAATTTCATTCACATATCATTTTACATAACTCATGTATAACATATAGAGAACATTTGGGTGTGTGTAAAAGTGTTTAAACATGAGGTATGTAATACTATAGTAATTTTTGCAAATATTAGTAATGATAAGTAATTTAACAGAATGACATGATAACATATACCATGACTTGTTTTCCAACATCGTTAAATATATATGGAGAATATATAAAAGATCATAGTTATGTTATGTTTAAAATATAGAAATGTATGATGTTATAGAAACACATGCATGCAATAATTGCTATTAATTTCTAATGTTTTAATTGGTTTCACATGCAATTTAATTAATGATTTTCATTGATTATAGTATATACTTGCAAACTTAATAATAAGTTAAGTATAGTTGTTATGCAACTTTGACACTATAGTTCCATATTGTACTAGACTAATGTTATGCCTATGTTTGTAAGTTATCAGAGAATGCGGTAAGAAATTATGTTCAAATTATTTTTCCTTGTTCCCTACTAAGCCAGTAAGCTTAGAACAAGTATTTATTTGTGTAGGTACTTAAAGTTAGATTTCTTCCTAGTGGGATAATATCTATTGTAGCAAGGCTAACACTAGGGATGGGAAGAGTCTAAATATGTAATGTGTTTTTTTTTGTCTAAGTAATCATTATATTGTCTTATGTAATATGAGGAGCAAGATAGGAGCTAGTGTAAGGCATCCTAAAGCTTTCTTTATAGATCTTTCCTGTGTATTGATGTATGTTATATAAGATAGTATGTATAATGGTAGGTATCAGTAGAGTTTAGAATAGTCTTTACATCACAAGTATAACCTCTTCCTTTATCCCAAGAAGTGCATATTCAAGGTTACCTTGAAAAATCTGCTAAGACATATAGTAAGTTAGAGGGGAAAAAACTGGACTGTGACAAGGTTAGAGCAATTAGGGAGATGCCGGTGCCATAGAAAGAAAAAGATGTTGGGGGCTCCTAGGTAGACTTTAGTACATTAGAACATTCGTAGCCAAGCTCACATAGATATGTGAACCCATCTCCAAACTCCTTAGGAAGAACTAGTAGGTGAAGTGGAAAGATGATTGTCATAAGGCTTTCGATACTATTAAGGAGTACTTGTTGCATTCCCCTATTTTATGACTACCACAACTAGGGAACCCTTTGATCCTATATTTAGCAATAGATTTTAATTATGTTGGTGCCATTATGGCATAAAAATATGAGTTTGGGATCGAATACACATTCTACTACCTTAGCAAGAAGTTTTTGCCTTATAAAGCCAAATATATAGAGGTTGAGAAGATCTCTTTAGCATTGATTTAGGCTTCGAAAAAGCTAAGGCATTATTTTCACTCTTAGTAAATATGGGTAGGTGGTTGGTATTGCTATAAGAGTTCAATATATTATATATCACTAAAAAACTCATTAAGAGGCAAGTTGTAGTAAAATTCTTAGCTAAACATCCAGTTAAAGGGGACAAGATCGAGTATGAATTTCCTAATGAGGACATTATAGCTATTACAATGCAAAAATGGCAGATGTAGTTTGATGAAGCTATGGATAGTAAAAGTGTTGGACTAGGAGTAATTTTGGTAACCCTAAAATGTGAAAAACTTCTTTTAGCCAAGAAGTAGAAGTACAAGGCTAATAATTGTGATGCGTGTTGAACCCTATAGACATTTGGCTTATTCTCGAAAACCTGCTTTTAGTGCTCAAGATTGGATCAAGGTTTATTTAACTCATTAAGGTCGATCACTTCACAATTGATAGGGTTTTATTTCCATCTATTATTGATGATCAACCTACAAAGGCATCTACTAGGCATTAGAAGGCAAGTTTCACGGAGTTGCCACTCAATGAAACATTAAGAAAGTGATTTCTAACCTTATGAGGCAAAAATTAGAGATAGTTCGAGACCTCACTCTTATTTATACCTTTAGTTCTTGTTACAAAAATGAGTTTTAATGATTAATTTTTTTTATCTCCTTTCTCATACGAGATATTATGTAGAAAGGTAAATTGCACCCAATCATATTGAAAAACTATGAAGTATAAATATGGAAAGCATTAAATAATATAAGAATAAAAGTAAAGATAAATCATACATAAATTGGTGAATTAATTGAGTTCATTAAGATAAGGATGTAGCTCCTCGCATGCATGTTTGCAGAAAAAAGGGAGAGTTTTGAGTGTATTTTGGATAAAAATAAGAGTATTATGCCTAGGCTACTTTTGTTTTAATTAATTAATTTAAAGTAGAAAACCCTTCATATTTATAAAGAATTTTTTTTATTTTATATGTTATTTTTATGGGTGAAAATTGAGACATTGTTCCCTTTATTATAGAAAAATCATACTCAAACTTGTAAAAAGATTATTTGGTTAGTTTTTAGTTAAGCATGAGAAAAAACTATTTGCGTACAATAAAAAATGGCATTAAAGAATAATAATACAAGTAAAATATGTATAAATCGAGCTGTTGATTTATTTTGGAACTTTTATTCCCTCATGCATATTTTATAAAAAAAATAATTTGTATGATTTTTGGGATAAAAGATAGACATTAGTCCATTTCATGTTAAAAAAGCCCAATTAGTTATGTAAAAATATTTAAAGTCAATTTTCCTAATTATCATTCAAAAATCATTTATTACTAAGCTATTAAAGCTGATTATATAAAAAACATAAGAGAAAATAATAATACAAGACAAAAATAAACAAAAAAATAAATAGATAACTCCTAAGCTAAGCCGCTTCGCCTTATTCTCTAATTTTCTAATCCAATTCAATGTATGAATGGGTTATATGCTTTAAAAAAAAGACAAAAAATGCCCACAATGATATTAAGAATAAAATAATTGAATTAAAGAGAATTAAGTGATGTGTCATAATGCAAGTGCATAATTTAGATATTATATGTGATTGACAATAAAATGCATAAATTAAAATAAATTATAACAAATAACAAATATTATGGGCCATATT
This sequence comes from Excoecaria agallocha, assembly GCA_037975025.1. Taxonomy (NCBI): domain Eukaryota; kingdom Viridiplantae; phylum Streptophyta; class Magnoliopsida; order Malpighiales; family Euphorbiaceae; genus Excoecaria; species Excoecaria agallocha. The sequence continues at coordinate 9,317,830 of CM075815.1, forward strand.
GTGTAAATTATATGATATAAATAACAATATTAGTAATAATAGGACAAATAATGAATAGATAAACAAAAATTAATGTTGATAATAAATAAATACAATGTCAAATTAATACATGAATAAATGCAAGAAAGGAAATTGATAAAATAAAATAAATAATAAGTAAATAAGAAATCATGAAAATAAGGGAAAGTGAGTGAAAAAAGGGTCAAGGGTGTGAGTCACATGCAAAAAAAAAGGCCAAAAGAGTGAGCCACAGAGCAAAAGGGAAGAAAAAGGAGGAAAAAAGGCAAGTCACACTCACGAACAAATTAAGGGCGTAGGTGTGTGACTCGCAAGTCAAGGTCTAAGAATGTGACTCACAAATGAGTCACAGACTAGGAATGTGACTCGCAAATGAGTCAAGGATGTGACTCATCCCAAATCACGAACATAAGCTGGAAAATACCATTAAATGCCAATAAGAACTCCAAAACTCATTTTAAAGCTATTTTCATATAAGAAACCCGCCCCCCAAACTCTTTTTGTTTAGTATAAATACCAAGAATTATACACTAAAAGAATAAATTAAAGCAAGAAAACATGGAATTTATAGTCATGAACTCAAGGAGGAATATAATGAATAACGACTGAAAAAATTCATCGAATCTCAAATTTAGCATAATTTCAATTTGTTAACATTAATTAATGAGCAAAATAACCATAAAACTCAATTAATTACATATTAAGAAGCTTATAATCTAGAAATCAAATAATTGGAAAAAATAAAAAAATAAATAAGTACATATTTATTGTAGATCTAAATATAACACCCAATATATTTTATTTTAGGGCTCAACAATATTACCTTTATTGTTCGTTCCATCAAAGAACAAGGAATCAAGTGGGTTTAGCCTTATTTCCCTCTATTTTGCTTGTTTTTTGACTAGGTTTTTTTAGAAACAAATTGTACGTCTGAGTGAATGTAAGAGAGAAAGAGAGAGAGAGGGACAGGAAGCGAGAGAGAGAGAGAGCAAGGAGAACCCCCCCTAAAAAATTTGTTATCTTTGATTAAATATCCCTAAGAAAATAAAATGCTTAGATGAGATAAATAAGATTTTTTGTCCTCTTTTTTCCATTGTTTATGATCTAGGATAATTAAAATGGCTTCTAGGAGGTGAGTTATGGCCTTAACCCATCAAGTCAAGGTAGTGACTCATGAAAAAGTCACAGCATTGACTCATGGCCTTTAACATTAACTTTGAACATTGACTCTTTTTTTAAACCTTTAAAACCTATCAGAGAGCCTATAAAGTATTTTGAGAATATAAAATCTAAGAGAAAGCTTGGCAATTCCATTCCTTGTGTATTTATAAAAAACACTTCCCTCATTAGAAAACCTTGATTAAGAGCCGCCTTAGGATGTAGTGTCTACAATTACCTCTTACTTTAGGGAACTTAGTGAACCAGTGCTTAGGTTAGCCAAAATTTAGAGTAAAGAATAGAAGATATGTACCTAAGCTGTTGAGGTTTCGATTGTGTTGAAAACGTATCACTTAAGCAGTGAGTTTTTAGTTGGGTAGTTACCGTCAATTTATCGATATGTCAACCCTCGATTACTTGGGGTAGTCACCATCGGCTTGACGATGTTTTAACCTTTGGTTGGGTAATTACTATCAGTTTATTGATGTTTACACCCTTGATCAATTGAGTAGTTACCTCAGCTTGTTGACATTTTAACTCTTGATCGGTTGGAGTATTTACCATTAGCTCGTCAATTTTTTAACCTTCAGTTGGGTAATTACTGTTACCTTGTCAAAATTTTAACATTGATCAATTGAGTAGTTATCGTTAGCTTGTTAACATTTTAACTTTTGATCGGTTGGGGTAGTTAACATGAGCTTGTTGATGTTTTAACCCTTGATTGGGTAATTACTATCATATTCTCAATGCTTTAACCCTTGATTAATTGATAATTATTGTCAACTTGTCGACATTTTAAGTCTTGATTAGTTGGGGTAGTTACCATTAGCTTGTCAATGTTTTAACCCTCAATTGGGTAATTACTGTTAGCTTGTTGGTTTACTATCAACTCGTCAAAGCGTTAACCCTTTATTGGTCCAGGCCATTTGTTTGATTTTAACGGTTACATGCATCACATACATGAGCGGAATTTTAAAATTTTTTAACCATTAGATCTGATCTTTCCATGAATACACAATATAACTATATGAGAATAATAAAAATCACCTTTGATTTTTCTTGAACAGTTGATTTTACTTCGCACCGGGTTGTCGTAAACCACAGTGTCCAAAATCGAACACCTCCAATGAGTAATCCACACTAGAGAGGGGTAAATTAAACCAACAAATTGGTGTTTAACTAGGGCTAGCCGAAATTCCAAAGAGCTAGCTTAGGAGTTGGTGCAAAAGGGAGAGAGAGATTAGGAGAAAAGACTTTCTTTTTGTTTTAATCACTTAACCCTAATTCTCATTAGTTGGCCTTTTATAGTTAGGTTACATTTCAACTCCTTAATGAGATTGGGCTCTTTAAAATTGTTGGAGAATTATTAATTGGGCCTCTGGAATTAATTATAATCATTTAGGCTTAATTAAATCCAATTTAAACCTTTTCATAAAAGTCTATGCACAAAACCCATAAACTAGGCCCTTTATGCAACTAATTGGATTTAAATACCCAAATGGATTCCAAATCCAACCAAATTAAATATGTGGGTTGCATAACACTTATGTAACATATATAAATTAATTTTCTCCATTAAATAGGCCATTAAGGCCTTCTGTTCTGAGGTAGGCGTGTGGCCCTTACAGAAGGGCTTTCGCCAACTGCTTCATTCCTCTGGCCCTTAATAATTGCTCAAATGGACTTATTAATTATTATACCAGTCCTATAACACTTATAGTATTCCTAAAACACTTATAAGACAATAATAATTAATCATAAAATACATTATTTCAATTAGGTCCAATTTTGTAGAACATTTCTCAAAAGTTCCGCGGACAATTTTATTTGATCATAAACTAATTAAACTCTTTAATTAATCATTATCATATTCTCTTCTCTACATTTATAATAATATCAAATATTATTATCCTTGTCATTTTACCATTTTACCCTTTTCTCTATATGTGTATGACCTATTGGGTTCTTGTCCAAGTTGGCAGTATAATAAGTAATTGTGAGTTCTATTAAAAACTCACATGATTTAAACTCCTTTAAATCATCTTATCAATCCCTATTGATACTTTTGATACATCATTATACAAGTCATGATTGGCCTCTAGCTAGGCATTATGACTACCCAAATGTCAGGAAAGTCATGTGGTTTGACTGTACCCTTCCATAGAAACAGTTACCGTGCAATTACTCCTTTCACCACTCTTATCTCAATTAGATTCTGAGTATGGATTTCTGTCAACTCATATAAATCTAATTATGTATGTTCTATTAATTTAACCATTATTCCTAAAATGCCCTTTATGGATCTCCATCCATCTCGGCATATTACTCTGGCCAGAGATTCTCTGAGCAAGGCAATTATAGAATCATGTGAGATAACTTCCCTTGTTAAATATGGGATGGTGAATCCTTTGTCAATCACTTAACTATCTTCAAGTAGGTCATGATATACCCAATCTCCTAACTATGTTCACTCCCAGTTTGAAGTAATCAGTTATGGAGTCAAAGTATACCACTTGCTACTTAAGATAACTTTGGTGATCTTCAGTCTAAGGATACTTGCACAACCACTATGAAGAGATTCCTCACTAATATAGATTTAATATCCATGTGAGGATTCTCTTTGCAAGTCTCCAATGAACTTGTTCTTCTAACAAGCATCCACATGTTAGCTTTGATTATCTTCTATAATCACAGTTATGAGAACCACTGCTTGAACCATTCAATAAGCATAACATGTGCTAGTCTGTCCGAATTAACAATGTCTTATCTTGTTAATTCTATGACTAGGGATATTTAGATATTAACACATTTGCATGCAATAGACATCTCACATCATGAACACCTTCATGATTGCCTTTGCACTGTGTTTATAATATCTAGGACTTCATTTATTAATTTAAGATTTATGAACTCATGTATTCAAACATAGCATTAATAAATGAATGATGCCTTTTATTAAGAATATAAATTTCATACATATGAAAAACATTCATATTACATGGGCTCTAGGGCATACTCTCTAACACTATTTACCATCAGCTTGTTGACTTGTTAACCCTTTGTTGAAGTGGGTGTTTTACCATCAGCTTGTCGACATGTTAACCCTTTATTGAAGTAGGTATTTTGCAGTCGCCTTGTCAATGTGTTAACCCTTTGTAGAAGCCTGATTAAAGCCAAATTGTAGCATATAAAATCAGGATAGGTGATTGGTCAAATGCCTCATAAGAGGACTTTAGTACCTAAAAAAAGTTGGATGTTAGTTTACTTGTTACAATAGAAGAAGGTTTTTACCTTTTATGGATTTTCATAATTCCCCTCATGGAGATTTGTCTTTGAGTAAGAAGACCATCTTTTTGTAAATGCCCCCAAGCATAACGTGTGTAGGTGATCTTGCTTTCTGCGATACCTCTCTTGCATGATTTCTCTCATAGGAACTTTGTTTTGATCTGATTGTACATTTTTTTAAAGTTGTCCCATGACAAACCTAGATACACAGAGTTTATTCTCAACTTTCTCTTGTAAGAAATTACTCATATGAGTAAATACAAAAAATTATATTAGTGTATGATATGTGTGAAATTAATGTGTGTACGCATAAATATGTATGCGAGTTGTATACGGTGAGTGTCACATGTGTAATGTGTGAAAATAGTGATATGCGCAGAAGTGTCCAAAATTTAATGTAATTATGTGTAACACCCTTATCCTTTAACCTAGCCATGTCCCTATATTCTATATCATTCTGCATGCTACACTATCATATTAAATCATTAAACATACCAAATACAGATCTTATAAGAAACTTAAGACATAATATCTAAACTCAATAGTACAACAAGTTTCATATATGTCTTTTAAAGTATTACAAGGAAAACTATAACTATTAAACTCCAACACTTCACAAAATTTTCATACATCCAAATTTAAAACTCAAAATGAGGACTATATACTTCTAGTCTTTCCTCTGCATTGGTTGACAACTACAGATATTATCCCAAAGAAGAACTCCTATCTCGACAACCTACACGGGTTAAAATACTCGTGCTAAGCTATAAAACTCAGTAGGGAACATAAAGCATGATGAATGACCACTCATAATGATCGTCAACAAGCACTTAACATGTACCACAATTAAAACATTAGATTCAATATTTAAGATACAAAGCCAAGAAAAGACAAAAGAATCAACATTTATATCAACATGTGAGAATCGTGTGAATTCATTAATAATAATTGACATTGATGCTTTGCATTAAAAATGCACAATAACACAAACATAAATATCTTAGACAAATAAATCAATCATTTAAATTAAAAAGGGTTACTATCACTCATAACAAAATATAGTACCAGCAATTTAAATTTTTATCTACTGCTTATTCAGTTAATTAACAATCCAATTAATTATCATACAATTACTTTCCTTATATTAATTTTTCATATATCTTTAAGTATCACTTCACAATTTAACACTTTTTTCCTAAACGTATAAACTTGTTTACGCTTGGTACCTATTTAATCTTTTTATTATATATTTGATACCCAAGCAAAACTTATAGAGAATCCTATTAGTTAATCGTGTAAGACTAACCACTATAAATTTGGAACCATAGTATCTTCTTGCTTATTATATAAATGATTAGCTATCTACACCTATTATTAATTTTATATTTCATCTCAATAGGTATAAGAATACATTTACATTTCCTTTGTCACATATTTCTTAATTACAATCCTTAATTCATTTGCCAATTCTATGTTTTTATCTAATATATGATCAATTTATTAATTAAGTGTTTACTATCATACATAAAGTTATTCATGTTTCTATAAACTAAGTGTTCTATAGTAAACATGTCTACTATTCAAGCACATCAATTATGCATCCATCATTTCATTAATCATATATACAAAAGTCATTCATGTCAATCTAGAATAACTAATTATCAATTATGCTAATTAATTAACATAGATATAATAATCATCAACCAAACACATATTTATATTCATAAAGCTCATTAACAAAAATATAAGAAATAATATGCATCAATGACTATGTATATGATATTAAGGCACTATGTCCATATAGTATATGCAAGTTCACTTCCTAAAATATTTCTCCATATATTATACATTGATTAATATAAAGATCATATGCAACTCAAGACAAGAACTAAAATGTCTCCATTTTCTTTAGCTTTACATGATGCATATACTTTACTTTTTTTTTAGCCTACACTATTCTATATAAGTTGATAATGGGTTGTACGATGGTAGTCGAAGGTACGAAAAGGATACCCAAAGGTATAAATGCTAGTCCTTTAAAGGGATAAAACTGTATGGTGGATCGATCAAGCGGACTCAAATGGAGTCAGCTAAAGACCTAAAGGAGGTGAAATTGTACTATATAAAGACCTAAATAAGGTAAACGGTAGCCACATATGGGGTAGATGGTAGCAACTGCAAAATTATCCTTATAGGCATGCCTGTCTATCCATATCCTAGACACAATGCAGGCAATATAATCTCTTTACTTTATCTTTATTTACTTTACTTTTACTTTATTCAATAATATTCGTATATGAAAATGTATACTCTTGTGTAACTATGAATAAGATAGTCATATACATGCTCATATGTAACTTTTTCTAAACATGTGATCATCTGCACTATTAAGTATTGTTATTATGTACTTTGCTATTTTTTATCATGTATATATAGGTATCTGTATATATAATATTGTATAACTATGAGCAAGATATCATATACATGTACATTATGACCTTTCTATAAACATGTTAACTTAAGCACAATTAAGTATTACTATTTTGTAATTGTAATCCTTTTGAATCATGTAACTATTTCACATATGTATTATGATCATACATAACATCATGCTCTATTGAGTTTCTTTAATCTATGATGTGTCTGAACATGCTCATAATATAATTACCCTTGAAGTATACTTTATAATCATATATGCTTAACTGCATGCTTTTATTATCATATATCTACATACATGCTTTACTATCCCTTTTTGTATGACATTTTCATCACACTATAATCTTATAAATGCTTTACATATGCACATAATTAATTACAATTATACTGAAGTAAGTAATCAATGGAAAACTATACAATCTTTAGTGTATATACTCCTATATACCATCTCGTAAAAATGTCATCATTTATTTTGTCACATTATCTATAATCAAATATACTTCCATGTATTCATGTACTTTAGCATGCTAATATTTGTCATAACATATGCATAGCCATACTATTTAAATCAAGTAACATCTTTGTGACTACATATTTGGTATACTAACATATAAACATGTATATAATATCATATGGTATCAAAAGATACATATATGTTCTTTTACTATACATGTATCAGAATATCTAGTATGTAAATAAATATATAAACATGTATATAATCACATAAATGACATACCATCTCTAGTGCATAAGCATGTATGCACAGTTTACGGCATAATTTGACCAATTTGCTCACATAAGTAATCAATGTAAAGTTATACCATCTCTTATTTATATACTTATATACACAGTCTCATTTAACAAACGGATTATGTACTTTACTAGATTATTTATAATTACTTGCTTCGATGTAATAATGCTTTATCATATATTCATGTGATACCAAAAAGACACATAGTTCCATATACATCAACATGTATCCTCATCTGCATATAACAATGTGATCAACTTGTACATGATGCATTTTTATCCTGGTAGTCATACAAATATACATTTTTATTTTTACTTTATAAATAGGTCATATAACTGTAACATATAAGCATGCTTATGTTATGTCAATGAGGTAAATAATAACATACTTTATCATAAATATGCTTCAATAAGTAATCATGTTTACATGCTTACAATATGATATTATTTTATATACTCATGAGTTATCTCTCTCAATGTGTTACTTTTCCATTATAAATGTGCTTAAAATACATAAGAACATTTCTACATATAGGCAAAATGATGTTTAGAGATGCTTAAATTTATTTAAATGCATAAGAATATTCCAAAAATGCATACCAAAAATAGTGATAAATTCTTGCAATAATCCTTCGTAGAGATAGATTTTTAAGCTTATATTTAAAGCTATTTTTGACCTACCGAAAGTCCTTTCTGTCCAAAATGATCTCATAAAAATGATCCTATATGTTTCTAATTTTAGGAACATTAAAAAACATTGCAATATCATTTCTATAACTCAAGATAATTAGAAATTACTAATGACTGTTCATTGTGATAGGCAACATATGATTCCAGATTTCAACCTAAAATTAGATAGGTTTAGAAGCATCATTAGACTTTGTTTTCTTCACAAAAAAAGTATATATAGAGTCCATTTTATAACCCAACTGAAATTACCTAATCATCATTTTTACATTTCAAGATATTATGAAAACATTAAGGATCGTTCTTGGAAATAATGGTACCAATAGTTCTTGATTCAAGTTATTTTTTGACATATTTAGAAATAGAACAAAATCAAGATTTCATCATATAAATTATAGAAATATAAGTCTGGTTTAACTAGAAGTTTGATTCATAGAATTCCAACCTCTATAACAAGAGATGCAGTCAAATTACTAAAATCTGTTCCTATTCTCTAAAAAGCAACTCACTGTGCCCCGTTCGGTTTTTATCATCAATTATAAAATTCCTAGTATAAAATGGGAAAAAATTTTGACAACATTTATTCATAAAATTTGTGCTCATATGAATCTAATTTTACCAAAATTTTGTCTCAAATGATTTTGACTTTTCTACAAAAGTTATAGCAAAAATGCAGGAATATCATCATAACAACTAGGAAGCAACTCAAAATGAACTTCAAGTTAGATTTAGGGGCACTTAGAATCAGAATCAAAGATGGGTTTCCCAACATATTTTTAGGTTTAAATCTTAGGAAGAAGTACCAACTGGATTCAAGTCAATTGAAGGTTTATAGCTCAAGATATTCTAAAATTACAGAAGTTGGTTTCAATAATTCTTTACATGCATTGCTTCTTTTTATAACTCTTAATTTAAATATTTGACTTCATTCTTTTTGGTTTATTAGCTCATGCCATAATCTACATCTTTATAGAAATTTCTATCATAGAATACATTAAAAACAACCATAAGACACATATTCCCATAACTTGGCCGAATCACCACCAAGTTACAATCTTTAGCTAGTTATTTGCCTTTCTTCTTCTTCTTAGCTTCCTCCTCTACAATTCATGTTTTCATACCTTTATGTATCAAAATTGCAACATTAATTCTCCTTAGGAAAGCCATCCAACAAGATAGAAGGAGAAGAAAAAGAGAAATTAAATTATTGAATCCATACATTAATGATTCCACCAAAAACTTCTAAATCATCCACATGCGAGAGAGTTTATCTTAAAGAATTAAAAGGACTGAAAATGAAGGACTCTGTAGAGAGAGATGAGAGATAAGTGAGAAATGAAAGATGGGAAAATCTAAATTTATTTCTTCTTTTCCTTGCATAATTTTTCCTCCCCCTTTTAAGAACAAAGAAAATGTTTTCTCTCTCCAACATGCAAGGTTTCTAAAAGTTAAATAGAAGGGCAAAGTACCCTTATGCTCCTCCATCTATTTTCATGTTAAAAATGTTTCCCCATTTGTTTATTTATTTCAAATTTAACCCCATGTTTAATTTCTTTTCTTTAATTGCACCCCATCTTCCTTTATTTTATTGATTTGACCCAAGAATACTTAATTATATTACAATAGACTACTTAACTAAAATTTCTTTTTCGATTTCACACTTGTAGACAAAAATTTTAATTGATTCTTTAACCCTTTGCCACATAAAACCATTAATCTACAAGGTTTTAACTTTTAATAATGACTCTAATTATGTTTGATTTGACATTAATAATATGTTAATGCCTTTGAATTTTACTAGGACTTATTTTGGGTCCTTACAATATGACTCACCATATTCTTAACTAGTTTAATCATAACAAGAGAAATTAAGAGATCATTCGCAATGAGGGAACATGAGAATAGGAATTTTAATACCAAGGCATACAAAACCAACACATAAGCATAATACATAGCAAACACTTTTTGTGTATATGTTCTGAAGGATAAATCATAATTTTGTCTTTTAAAAGTAAATTTCGAATGCAACATTAGGGACGTGATTTAACTCAAATGCATAAATGCATTCATGGCTTGCCACTTAAATTTCAAGAAAACCATATGCTCTTTTTATGTACCAAATCTTACTAGAAGGTAAACTCTACTAGGCTAGATGAAACCAAACTTAGAATCAGGAGGTCTTACATGGGTTGTAATGTTAGGCTTAGGTGAATGGCTATGAAAGAAAAGTTAGGTCGCTAAAGGAAAATGACCACTATGTTTTCTTAACCAATGAGGTAGACTATTCTCTATCCATTTTCCATACTATCAAATGATTCTTAGATATGGCATTGATGCCTTTACAATTTACCAAAGCACTTTCACATTTGGTCTTAATGAATTTCAATTTACCAAAATTTGTTTGGGGGAAATAACTCAAGGTTTCCGTTTGCTTTTGGGTTTTTATTCTTATTCTTATTTTCCTCTTTTTTTTTCTTCATTTTTTCCTCCTCTTCCTTTTTTTTGTTTTTCCATCTAACAAACCTAATTTCCTGTGAATGGAATTCATACAAAAGATTGGTAGAAATTTATCTCCCTTATTCCTAAAGTGTCAAATTAGCTTTTTTTTCATAGTGGTCATTTAGGGATGCCAAAATTATTTTGGGTTATGGGGTTATTTCGATATGTGCAATAGTCAAATAAGCATGCATTTAGCATGTTTGAAATAAAATTTTAAGGGGCTGGCAAGTGATTGTGAAATTAGGGTAGAAAGAGAGTCATTTAGAAGGTTATACAAAAAAGGGCTGCCTAAATCATTTTCCAAGTTTTGTCTCATATTGGAGGAATTTTGATGGGTAATCAGAAAGGTTTTAGTTCTCTTAGTGAGTTTTACCCAATCCCCTCTATCATAAAAAATTTATTATTTATTTTTAAAAATGGCCTTAGGTGCTTTAAGTTTAGAAATTGCATGGTATAGATTGGGCTTTTATGCAATCCAACAAATAAAGATAAAGCATTAATTTCTTCTATTAAGTTCATATTTGAATGAAGAAAAAAATTTATATGATTGAGGTAGAACTCATCCACAGTTGTGAATTACTCAAATGAAGTAAAATTTTTAATAGAAAGTAAATTATCAAGAAGGAATTGTGTTAAAACTTTTGACATCGCTTAGGGAAATAAACTAAACTTTAGGACAAAAATTATTTTAACAAGAATACTTCCTGCATTTGGAAAAAATATGATTCTACAATGGTCATTTTGAATGTATTAGAGAGGCAGTGATCTTGGAAATATATTTGAGAAATGGACATTGTTGCAATCATCTTGAATGCATCATGAAAGCGGTGTTCCTTTAACATGTAAATTAAAAACAATTATTTCAAATATAATACATAACTAGGCAGATAAATTAAGCTTAAGAAAAAATTATTTTAATAGGAATGCTCCCTAAAATTAGTAAAAGGATGGCATTACAACGATCATTGTGTTGACATGATAAATCTTTAAATCTCCTGACTTTGCAATTAATGTGCCGATTATGATGGCTTAGGAGAAATATTGAGGCAAGTATAGTAGAACCGATGTTTTCTTTTTACCCTTGAAGTTGTGTACAATGATATATACAAAAAGATTGTGTGTGTATAAGGAATTATGTGTAAATAAATATGCATAGAATTATACAAGAGATGCTTGCAAAAAACTTATACAAGACGTCAAGTTATGTGTAGAATATATGCAGAGATCATGTGTGCAAAATGATTATGTATGCTAACACATGTAGAAAATTGCATATGAAACATTCACAAAATGCATGTAAAGAAGCATGTGTGTGAATACGAACACATGTAAGGAGTTATATGCATTAGAACACTCGTGTTAAAAAAACATATAGGAATGTAAGAATGCATAAATGAAATGCAAAAATGCAAGAAGTGTGTGTGAATGAATGAATGTATGCATGAAATGGAGGGATGCATACAATACAAGAATGCATACATGAAATGAAAAAATGCAATAAGTGTGCATAAATGCATAAACAGCAACATTTGTAGTTAGGGGACTTCATCTTGGATGTGAGCTAGCTGGTAGCCTACCCGTGTCTTTACATAACTCTTGGTTTTTAGGCAAAGTTCCACTAGTTATCCCCCTTAGTTTTTTTTGCTTCGCCTTCTTAACTAAGTTCTCTTATTATTCTGAAGCTAAGCAATCTATCGCCATTGCACTTCTAGCAAAAGAAAATTCATTTCCTCATGAGTCATCCTATTGGGTATTATACCATGTTGAGCCTATAATCCCATACTTTTACTTAGAAGTCATACCCCTTACCTAAAGGGCTTGTGGTAACTTAAAATTCCCTTTCTATCCCTAAAACTCTAGCTTGTATCTTCAACTATGTGTAAAATTTCTAAAGGATATAGCTTAAGCACCAAGAGGTTTCAATCAATGGTTGCTAGGTTGGTATCTCAAGGCAGTTCTTTCTTTCTGAGAAAGCTAATCGACATACTGGATGACCTTTCGCTAACATACCCACCTCTTATGATGATGTTATTTAATTGATTTTCCTTTTCTGACATTTTCCATTGATCCTAGAGACCTTAACTGGTGACTACAATCTTCTTGGCATGATTGAAAGCATTCATAACAGGCTCATCCTATGTCAACTTCATGTGTCCCCAAATGGGATTTCTTGCTTACCATCTCAGATGGGAAATTTAGAAGCCTATTCCTATGCACTGTACTAGACAATTTAAGGAGCCAATAATTAGAGCAAGAAACCCCTACCTTTTAGAGGTAGTCTTCTATCAACTTCATCATGTGAAGCTATCCTCTCTTCTGAATAGAGCCACCTGAAGGTTTGGCATACATAGACTTGACAAGAGTAACCTTACCATCTTGTCTAGGTACAAAAGCGTGGGTGACTAGCCCCACAATTAATAAGAGCATATTTGCTGGAATGCTCATGGTTTAATCTAACTCTAGGCCTTATCCTCAAAGTGTTTGATTCCCATAAATAATTAAAGTTTGATAAATGTACTTCTCTATGATATCTACTCCCTAAATTAGAAAAGTCTATCTCCATGGAAAGTCAGGAAAACCTTTTGATGTATAAAGTCCCAAGCCATTCATGTGAGCTGTATAAATTCTATTATAAGTTCTCCTATAACCATCATGCCTCATCAATGTATCTCAAATACACACTATTATAGCTTCCCCTCTATTTATAACCATTTCCATACTAATGGACTCTACGAGGATATTATGTATGTTTCTTGATCTTTTCTAAAAACTCCCTTTGAAGATGTTCGTTTCCCCTTAGCAAGGTTGAGTGTTGTAACATCGTAGTTTTTTGTTAATGATGTGAAGGTAAATCATTTGCACAACTTTAAACCATGATCTATCTAAGCCCATTATCAATTTTGACTTTATGATCCCCCTGCTAGAATGTTTAACATAGAAATCAAGGCTATCAAATTACATGTTAACGAATTCTCATCCCCGAACTTAAGGAAAAGAAGGGAAACTAGTTGCTCAATGTTTTCAAACTTTCACAAGATAGTAGTAACTTCTATCTAATGGAGCATCCACCATGAGCCTAGTAATTACCAATAATGAGCCTTTAGACACTTTTATTATTTTTGCCCCTAAAGTTAATAGTACTTCTAAGCCATATGCATAGGCTTCGCATATAACCCCATTGTGAATGGCTTCAGGCAATTTTCATCATAAAATAGGATAAGGATTACCCTCAACTTTATTGAAATATATGGGGCACTATTGTCACTATATTAAAATTTAACCTACCATTAAAAAGACTATTCATCGTATGGAATTCTACTATGCTTCTAGGAAATCCCCTTCAAAATTCTATTTTCAAATGGGCTTTAGGGAAGTTTGGTTTAGGTGCTTTCCTTTTAGTTTGTTTTTTTCCTTGTATCCTTTTAAGCTATCTTACTACTCTTAGGGAAGCCAATCCATCTCTTTCATGCTTCTATTGAAGATAACCCTTTCCTCAATAGACTGCATATACTATTTAATGCCCCCATGGATCTGGAATGAAATTCCATTTTGGCTTTTGTGCTTAATTTAGCAGTTGCACAAAGTGATTACTCTATTGTGTGCCTTTTGTAGCAGCTCTTAGGGCTCATAATTCTATGCTTGTACTTTATTCATTCAAAATTGCACCCCTTGCTAAAAAAAATTATAGCCATCAGAATAATATTTTCGTAACCTTGAGATTCTACCTTGTGCCTTTAATTAGGGATGACTACAAAAGGGGAGGTTGCTTAAGCCTTATCTTTACTCCAAACCCTTATTTCTCTAAATACCTATAATGTCTAGAAACAATCTAAATGCATTTATACTTCATATAGTTTAAGTGGAGTAGCTTTATCTCTACTAGTACACACTAGATTCCATTTGCATCATTCATCAAGAGTAAGCATTTAGACACTAATAGGTGGTCCTCCCTTATTAACATAATGTCTCAATGAGGATGATAAGAACATTAGTAAAAGCATCTGACACATAAGGTGTTGCTTTTGTTACTTGAGAATTTAGCCTTAATACAAGCCTTTATGTATGCAAGGAGTTTCTTTCTACATGTTAATCATATTTTTTGGACTATCATATGCATGCATTCTTATTTACATGCATCTTATAGCAATAATAACGACCATCATATCCATACATGTAATGCAAAAACACATGTTCCATCCAACTTTAAGAGGGTGACACCTTATGTGCACTTGACTCTTATCATCCTAGTGGAATGCCCAGTTTTAACAAGGTTGCCTTCTTTCAAATTTTAACCTGTAGGGCTATATTTTCTCTTTTTTGTTTTTGATTTTGATTATTTCTTCTCTTTTTTCATTTTTCCCTTTGCCATGGAACCCTATTCCATTGATCAACATTGGTTGATTCATTAAATCCATGCTGGTCATTATTGGTGGGAAATGGTTACCCCTCTTAACCATAGCTTCTGCAATGTAAAGGGTTTAACATTAGTTTATGTAACCTAAAATACATGGTTTGAGTTTTCTTTTTTTGCAAAACAATGGTCTTTAACCCACTTTTTAAAGGTTTAACCGAACCTTTTTCTTCATTATAAACTTAACCTAGATGGTGAGTTCTCCTTTAAATAGTATAAGGCCTTAGTTTGTTCATTCTGGCTTTGATAGTTAAGCTCCTGAAACAACATTTAATTATGAAGGCATAATCTTGATTGGTTGCATTATACTTACTCCAAATATAAAGGAGAGAGGAATAGTCTTTAGAACTTCAATCGCTGTCTTATTGCTTTGTTTATGTCAACCTTGAAAGCTTCTGTAAGAGCTTTCCATTTTCCTTTTCAGGCAACTTCTTGTATAATGCTCCACCTAAGATAAAAAAGCCAAGGTGTTAACTTGTAGATTATTCTTTAATCCTTCTTTAGCGCATCCTTGAGAAATTTAGCTCTTTCAACCAATGAAGCTATGGTTTTCCATTAATCTGCTCGACATTTGTCACTTGGAATTTTCATCTTATATTTCCTGCCTTTTAAATCAAGTCTTTGAATTTTCTACTTAAATAGTCTATCATTCAGATGAGCATAGGCAACATGTCTTGTAGTGTTTTAATAAATTCCTGCCACATCATATGAGTCCCATTTAGGTCCAAGTGAAGACTTTTTTCTTATTTTTCATTTTTTATTCTCTCAACCCATCTCACTTCAGGAGTCATATTGGATGCAATCAAAGAGTTATTTTTCCTTCAGATAAAATGGAGTAGTGTTTATTAAATTAATGTCCAATATAATTGAACCATAATTATTGCCATGCACGATGCAATTAATTAGGGCTTAAAATACATAAGAAAAGCTCATATTATTAACAAGATTAAAGAAACATATACACATTTTACATTGGCAAAATGTGGCCTGTGTTACTTCTTTTCTTTATGCACCATAGGTAATAAAAAGTCTTTGAACATTTCAGAATCTTCCTTCTCTAAATGGTGCCTCAAAGATATGTGGTGATATTTACATCCCTTAGTTCTCTAAACTACTTCTCATTTGAATTTAGTGGGTGACGACTAGGTATCTATATGCTATATATATCCCAAAACACATACTATTTTGGCGAGCCTAAGTTAGGTACAAAAACTAGTGGTAACATAGCACAGCTCATCTCTTCTTCTTGTCCTCTAGGTTTACAATTTGGTTCGGATCAACATGAGAATAAATGTGCATGAGACAAGACACGCATGACATGTTTCAAGCATAATTGTTTATGACATGGTATATGAATGAATGCACATGACATGTAACGTATATGTACATAATATTACTTACTCAATGACAGTGTGTGCACGTGATGTGAAATAAAATGCATAAAATGTGTCATGATGACACGTGTTAATGAATTACAAGGTATGGTTGAAAATAACAAGCTTAAAAGTACAAGTTACATGTAAGGATACTCTGGTTATGGGACACGACACAGTATATGAATGAGAACATACAGTGAGTGGCATATTTGTATGATGTACGTCATGTTATAAACATATAAATATATGATGAATGGGATATATTCATAATGTATGACATTGCATGAAAATATGTGTAGATACTAGGCCTGAGTCAGCCTCTGTTGGCATTATCAAAAGAGGATATTGTTATTTTAGAGATAGCCAGGAAGTAAAAATGCTCTCTTTTCTCCTACACCTATGTTTATTTTTAGAAAATTTTTAAAGCTTATTTTGATTCCTTTATCTAGATAGGCTAAAATGAGTATAATTAGGAGCCCCCCCCATTAGCTAACTCAGAAATGAGTTATGGACTCCACTCATGGATTAAGTCCGTGACTCACTTTTGAGTCACGACCTTAAGTGGCTGACTCACTTCCTCTTTTGGCCTGCAACTCGTCAATGAGTCAAGGACTCAAGACTGTGACTTACGAGTGAGTCATGGCTTTTGGACCATGACTCACTCCCTTTTAACTTATAATGATTTTTAGGACCTACTAAGTCTAGTGTATGAGTTATGGTCCGTGACTCGCCAATCAAGACTGTAACTGGATTTTTTCTAGCTGAAATTCTAGATTTTCACCCTACGAAATAAGGAATTATCTAGGATTAAAAATCTGCCTTTTTCTTTGATCTTAATCAAAATTCATTAAGTGAATGGGATTTTTTTAGGAATGATTAACAATAATCATTTTTAACAAACAAGAGAGGGAAGAAGATTGTTTTTGGGTTTAGTTTTTTTACTTTTTGTATCTAAAGGAAAAATATAAGAAGTAGCAAGAAGAAGAGAAGCACACTTACTAGTTCTATAAAAAAAACTCTATTATAGGTAACCTAAGAGGCAAAACTCTAGCTCATGTGTAGATCTAGGACTTTATTTCTTACAAAAATCTATTTCACATTTTCTTTGTTTTTGGGTTTGCCCTATTTCTGCTTTATCTTCCCTATGCATATTTTGTAAATATTCTTGCTCTATTTTCTTTATGTGAATAGTGTGTGATTGACATGTTTAGATGTAATATCATGAATTTTTCCTAAATCTATATTTTGTTTGAGAATTTAAATGATTTTTATATATTTAATTTCCATTTTCTCCCTCCTAATAATTCAATGTAAATTATGTTATTTGATGTTTTAAGACCTTTATTTGAGTTTATATGTTGTTTTTATGGATTTTATAGATTTTTTTTATGAGTTTTGGGTATTAGAATAGGTTTTGGAACCTTTCGTTCTAGTCATGGTGTCGTTCTCACAATTACTGGATTGTCCAGAGGTGACTTATAAACTTAGTCCATGACTCGCTCACTAAGTCAAAGCATAACTCACTCTAGCATGACTAGTGACTTACTAGGAAGGAACCTGACTCGTTCAATTCAAGGCCATGACTCAGTCTCTTTTAAGTCTTGACTCACTTTTAATCTTGTGTGAGTCTATGACTCACTCCCTTGTCCATTCCTGGGCCCTTATTTCCTTTCTTTCCCTTATTTGCCATGTATTCTTTTCCTCTTGTTTTTTCATGTGTTGTATGACTAAATTTAAATGTATTAATGTATGTGCTTATTCTTATTTTATTATTTTATCGCATTATTTTTGTCAATTTTATTCTCATTTAACTAATCCATTATCTTTGCTATCTTTTGGGCATGTAAATGTTACAAATTTATTTAGAGAACTTGAGGAAAGAAAAATGGATTTAACTTGTCTTGGAGGGTTTAATTTATATAATTCATTCAATTTAGTTATTTTATTTTATTTTATTTAAATTGTTTGTATTTTGGCTTGTATTATTAACTGCCTATAATAGCATAGTAAAAAATGGTATTTTGGCATGAAAACCAAGGAAATTCATATTAAGTATTTTATTTATTTCACTAAATTTTTTTATTTATAAAATTTCCCAATGTCCCTTTTTTGTCCCAAAACTCATATAAAAAAGATTTTTGTAAATAAGCATATAGGAATTAATAATCCTAAAGTTCAATCAATGTCTCGATTTATGTCTGCTTACGTATCAAAATTTTGATCTCTTACAATATTAGAAAAATGTTTTACCAAAAGCTTAAATTAAAATAGACTAGCTAACCTTTCATCCACACATACCGAGACCACTATCCTTAAATCACCATGATTTATGTATCTTTTTATCTTCACCATAATTTATATATGTTTTTATCACTTTTTATGTGCTTGTTATGCTTATCTAATTTCTTTATCTTATAATACATGAGAAAATGACATAGATAATTAGTTATAATTGGTTATTTATACCTACATGAACCAAGTCTAAATCAAAACTATCTTTGCTTTCAATGTCACAAGGTGTAAAATCACTTTCCAAATGTTTTATTTGGTGTTGACTCCTTAATGCATGCCTTGTGATGTTTAGTAGATGTCTCATAGGTTAATTTTTAGAAAATGGATAAGGATACCTTGGGCCATTGTCTTATGCCTTTAGGAGGAATGAGGCATCTTGGATTGGGTTAAATTTTTATTCATTATGAAGCAATCAATTTTCATGAGCTAAATGAACCTTAATTTCACCTCGAGTCCTAAAAGCAAGCTTTCGAGAGTAAACCAGTTGCCTATAGGGTTTGGCATATGTCACAATGGCGACTCCATTGTAGACTATTTGAGATTTTACTTTGAAAGTGATTTGGTTTGTATAATATAAATGGTTGTTTATGATTTTATTGTGTTAGTGCTTTTCAAATTCAGGTTGCATCAGAAACATATTATGGCCTTAAAGTTAGTTAGGCATCCCTATTTAGTCTTGGTTTAATCTTAAAGCATGACCCTAAATTCACTCAATATAGGGAAATGTTAAAGAGGACCACTAGCACAAGCCTTATACCTTTTGGTATATTAAATGGTGAGCAAATTAGTCATTATGCTTATGATAAGCTAAACATATTAGCAAGGACCGTGCTTGGGTAGCCTTAGAGCTTTATCATTAAAGTAATGCTTTATGTAGTAACATAGCTATTTCCTTTAGGTAATATGTACCATAATGCTTTGCTTGCTATTTAAATACCTATATACTCAGTTAAATTCTAATAAATTATGGTAAGTGTAATTAAAGGTAGTCATATCCCGTTAGGCCTGCCTTTGTTTATCTAAATGATTTTAGTATATAGAGAACAATTATGCATCTGGTTATACTTTGAATAAAAAGAGGATATGCTGCCTATTTTTTTTGCCAAGGATCATTTACATATATTGGGACCCAATTGGGATCAAGCCTGTGGTCCCAAACAGGGACAAATAAAGACCCAAACGGGGTCAAACATGTAGCAGCTATGATTGTAACCCTATAGGCATGCCTATCTATCCACCACCAAGTTCTATATGCAGGCACTTATTCAATTCATATCTCATGTATCCTTTGATTCATAGTATACAGTTCATCATATGGTATGATAAATCAAAAAATAGAATAATGTTCTTTAACTATCATGTCACAATCATAGTACATATAGATAATCAGTATAATTCAACCATATTTAAGTAAACATTTCCATGTATCAATTACTATAACTTTATCGTTATAGTGTTTATGGTTGTTCATTATCATATACTTTGTATTTTAAGTAAACTATATGATTTAAGAAAAGAGTAGTTAATCATATGGCTCAAATAGGGTCTTAACTTTCAAGTTTTGAACATTGAAGGAGGGTAACGATTACTACCAATTCATGGTAACTGTGACCTAGTTGTACTTTTGGGTCTGGACTACGCTAGACTACCTCATGGTCATTACCGGATTAGTAATAACAATATTATATAATTTTTAAAGGGGTCACAGTTACAACGAAAATCATAGTAACCGTGAGGTAGGGTGGATTTTTGTTCTGGACTGCCTCACGATTACTATGAAAATCATAGTAATCGTGATGCATAAAATTTCCTAGAGATAGCATTTCTATCGCGAGTTCTAAGCTATATTTAACGAAAAAAACATCATTTTTACGGAAAAATTTATTCTACAAAGTTTTCAGTCTATATGTCTAGTTTCTAAAACATTAAAAAGAAACCAAATCAGAGCATTAAATCTCAAGTTATTCACTAAAAACCGGAGATTCTTCCTAATAATAGGGGCAGCAATATTAACCCAGATTCAAGCCTATTTTTATCTATCATAAAAATTGATTCAGGGGTTGTGTTCTTCATATGAAATGAAGATATATGAGTCTATTTTATTATTCAACTATAATTTCTCAATTTGAGTCACGGGAACTCATGATATCAACAAATAACTGATGACTGGTCAAGTGGACTTTAAAACATTTTTCCCTATCATCAACCAAAACTTCCTATTTTCTATTTTTAGTCAAGTATAACCTCAAATTTTCATTTTACTCACTCATTATAACATCACATATTACTATTATTGCATCATATGCATATCAAACATACACACAAGAAAGGAGAAGTTCCCATACATTTAAGGACTCCATCAATCTTTCTCTCTTTCTTATCTTCTCCTTCCTTTCTCTTGCTCTTCATCTCTTCTTGATCTTAGTCTTAGGTTACTATAAAAAAATGCTTCTCTCTCTTTTTTATCATCTACAACCATTTCCTTACTTAGAGCACAATAACATCTTTTAAAAGAAGATAAGAAAATGAAGAAGAAAATAAAGGAAAGGAAACAAAAATAAATAAATTTTCTTGGCCAAGAATGGTCGGCCACCACAAGCAGAAGAAGACCAATTTTCTTCTCTCTTTCATTGCCTCATACTTTTCTTAATCCCATTGGTTGTTAGTAAAAATCTTAACAAAGTTCATTTTGGTCCCTCTTTTTATTTATGTTTCTTAATTTAATCTATAACCTTTCACTTATTACATTTCTACCCTAAAAATTTTACTTTAACTTTTCAATTATATCCTTAATTTACAATTTTCCTTTAATTAGTCACATAATTAACCTCTGTCTCATGTAAAATAATCATCTACCTCTCTTAGGGTACCATTAGGGGTATTACAATAAAAGTAATTCTGATAACCACTAAGGGAGAAAAGCTGCCTTTAGCAAAAAAGCTCAGATATAGGGCTACTAATAATGAAGTTAAGTGTGAGGCTTCTGTCTTCGTATTAGAAGCTTTAATGGCTACGGGGGTAAAAAGTGCTAAAGTTTGTGGTAACTCATTTTTAGGGGTTTCCTAAGTAAAGGAGGAATGGGCAGTGAAAGAAGAGCAATTGGTACCTTATGTAAGGTGCTTGAAGGCATTGGGTGATCAATTCAAGGTTTGTGCTTTCAAGTATGTCCCCTGAGATAAAAACTAGTTATTTGATGCTTTGGAAACATTGGTGTCGAATATGGGATAATCCAGAAGGAGGAAGTATGAAGCATATACTCAACTTTAGCTCTGATAAGCCATGTTTCGAAGTAAAGTGAGTGATATATATCGAGGCAAATGGAAACCTTGGTATTTTGATATTCAAAAATAGCTTAAGAAATATGTATTTCTAAAGGTGGCTACTAAAAAAAAAGATCAAAGGATGTTATACATGATATCTACTTAGTTCATTATTATAAATGGGGTGCTTTACAAAAGGCAGTTAGACGGCTTACAATTAAGGTGCATAGATGAAAAATAAGCTAAGAAGGTTATAGAAGAAGTTCAAGATGGAGTTTGTAGTGCTCACATGAATGGTTTTGTCTTGGCTAAAAAGATAATGCACTAGGCATTCTTTTTACTTATGGTCGATATAAATTACTCTAGATATGTAAAGGAATATTAGTTGTGCCAGCAATATGCTAATCTAAGGCATGTCTTGTGTCATAATTGAGTAATCTTACTTCACCCTAGCCATTCATCGCTTGAGGCACAGACAATATTGGAATGATTTATTAGTTGACATCAAACAAACATAGGTTTATTGTAGTGGCTATTAACTTTTTCTCTAAGTGCATAGAGGCAAAATCATACAAGAATTTGGGTGCAAGGAAAATGGAAAGATTTCTCGAAAAGAGCTTGATATGTAGACATGGGCTTCCAAACCATGTAGCATCTGATAATGGATCCCATTTTCAAGGGGAGACCAGATGAATGCTCAAGAGGAATGGAGTTTAGCACCATAAATGTTCACCATACCGTCATCAGCCAAATGGAGCACTAGAGGATTCTATCCAAGACAGTTAGAACTTAGAAGGATTGTGCTAACAAGCTGCCTTT
>CM075815.1:9341020-9369929 GCA_037975025.1 Excoecaria agallocha
AATTGACATGAAAGGGTTGTCAGTGCTACTTTAATCAGCGCACCATTACATATAACGTCACAATACATGTAATGGTACATACGACGAACTAGACGGTGGATAACCCTGAAGGAGCATCACATGTGATAGCGGTATGTTTGCTCATCTATAGTTTTATTGTATTTAATAATTATTATACTTAATTAAATTATATGCAGGCTGATGGTGCTAAATATATTTATCATAGTGACATGGCATCGTCTTCGTCTCATGGCGATGATGTTCGGATGATATCGAAAGGGATTTTAGGAGCAATTGGAGCATATGATCGAACGACAATTGAGTACCCACGACAACCAGTACCAGGTCCCGTACGAATTCCTACCATGTACGTACCATATGTAGATTTTTGGCAGTCAAGACGGAGCAGAAGAGGCATGGTTGATCGACGAACACGAATCTACAAATGTAAACATATCAAGATGTTTATACATGCATGCTATAATTGCGTGTGAACATGGCATTTTTGGTTCCTTGAAACTTACCACACTTCTCTAGGCTTACGATGTATGTGTCAATTTCTGTGTTATCAGCTGGTGCACGGCAAGCTATGATCTTGAATAATTTGTACCGACCGTCGTAATCAATAACTGTATGTTCTCGTGCCTTCATAGTGCGTTTGTTCATAACTTCAACACATTTTGGGGTGAAATGCAATCCCTGAGCCATTTTTCTCATGTACAATCCCCTTCTTTGCTCAAAAAATTTGACTAATCTACCGAAGACATGTTCGATAATAGCAGTAATGGGAAGCATGCGAACTCCCTTTAAAGCACTGTTTACACTTTCAGCTATGTTGGTTGTGGCATGTCCATAACGATAACCACCATTTTCAGATAATGTCCATCGATCCAAAAGTACCCTCATTGCCCAAATATATGATTCCTGATGCGGAACCCAAAGGTTAAAGAACCCGAAACCTCTTGAACATACACTTTGATCTCAAAACGCAAAATAAACAAACACCCTCCCTATTGAACCCCCAAACAACACGTGAATGGAAACGCAAATAATCGGGATAAGAAGAATAAGGAAATGCCACAATCAAATGATTGATAAATAATCCTAATTCTTGATGCAATAGAAAAGAAAGAACAAGCTTTCTTGAAGAGAAATCTCTCAACTCGTTTTTATTTTTCCACCCCCTTTTTACATGGCTAAAAGAGAGTATTTATACTCTTAACTAGTGTTAAACCCTAGGCGAATGGATATACATAAGCCCAATATGTTTAAAAGACCAAATCTTACCTAAAATAGGCTAAAACAACTACTTAAAACCCAACTAAAGTAAAGTGACGAATTTGGGCTTGTTTTAGATAGGCCCAAGTGTCTTACTTAAGAAAACAAGTCTTAATTAAGCTACTTAAGTCACATGACATTTAATGAAGTCACATGTCTCACTTAAATAAAAGCCCAATTATGTTAAATAAGCCCAAACTAATTAACTATGAATACAAAAGCCTTATTACATAAATATCACATGCTATGTACATGTCTTCCACTTGCACATGCCCGTACATGACTTGCACATGTTCTTCCAAAGCTTGAATCTTCATTTAGGTTATTTTAAACCCAAAGGCTTCCTTCATCTTCACTTTAGAATTGTACAATTTTTCCATTTTAAGCTTACAATGTTGATTGATGAAATCATCATGACTTGCCCCCCCTATGGTCGTATTATTCCCTCCCTCTTTAGAAAAGATTCATCCTCGAATCTTCGTCTTGCAATAGTTGGGAATTGACACTTGAGAAATACATTTATCTTCATAAATGATCTTCGGCATTGGTGGAAATAGTATAAATGCTTCTTCATTAAAGAGCTCATCATGATCCTGCAAGTTATAAATAAAAAGACTATGCAAAACATGGTTAGTATTTAATATAGCGGTATGATTTTGACTTTCTGCACTTTCCATGTGCAGCTCATTCTCCTTAATCAATAGAGAATCAACTGTAACTTGCGAATCTTCCATCTCAACTAAGCAAACTTCTTCACTTGCACTTAAACAATCAACAATTTCTTCACTTTCAATTATTTCTCCATTATGCACAACATCAATATTTTTTTCCACTCTAAAACAACCTCATTCACCCTTTTAACACGTTCTCCATATCTTCAACTTCACCTAAAACCTCTTTTTCCTCATCAAGCTCATCAACAACATCCACTTCATGGTCTTTAGTAATTTCACTATCAAAGCCTATATCTATATCATCCTTTTTAGGTTTACAAATTATTTCTTCTATGAAAAATTTCTCCTTCTTTCTCTTCGCTTTTTTCTTCTCCATTCTAATGCGTGGTTCGAAATATTATCTAACTAACCATTCTAAATTATTAAGGTCTTGCCTTAACAACTTTATATCTTCATTAAACGCATTCCTTTCATCTTGATGTAAATGTCGCTTGGACTTGTAATAAGACATCCTCACATTCACTCGTGTTTCACTTAAAATTTAGCTTTTACTCTCTTAATGCCCTCTCACTCTCTTGCATTTTTTCTCTCAAACTTGCAACTTTAAAATTGCACTTCAGAATGTAAATCACAAACCAAAAACTTGAGCACGTTTAAGAAAGTAAGGAAATAATAATTAACAACAAAAAAGATAGCTCAAAAACTAGAAAAGAAGACTCTAGACATAATGGAGGTGATACACGGATAAGAGTGGTGTACCACTTGATAATAAGTAAATTAGAGTATTGGACAAGCAAAGATACTCTAACAATATATTCTCTCTCTTTTTTTTTTCTTTTTTTTGATGAAAAGTACGTGAACAGTAATAATGAACAGTACATGAACAATAACGGTGAATGGTAAGTGTACTATAACTATGAACATTATGTGAACAGTACGATTAACGGTACGTGAACAGTAATGATGAACGGTAAGTGTACAGTACGTGAATAGTAACGATGAACGGTAAGTGAACAGTAATGATGAACAGTACGTGAACAGTAACGATGAACAGTTACACGATTTTTTTTTAAAGAATAAAAGGTAATGAGAGAACAAGGCTAAATTTAACACACAAAGAACACAAAAATCAGAATGTTACTAATACTAATTTCGGCATAAACATAAAGAAATCAAGGAAAAAAAACAAACCTAACATTAAGATAAATAGGAATTTACCTTATTTTTGGCTCTGATACCAAATAATGCGGAACCCCAAGGTTAAAGAATCGAAAAACCCCTTGAACATATACTTAGGTCTCAAAACGTAAAGACGACAAACACCCTCCCTATTGAACCCCCAAACAACACGTGAATGGAAACGCAAATAATCGGGATAAGAAAAATAAGGAAACGCCACAATCAAATGATTGATAAGTAATCCTAATTCTTGATGCAATAGAAAAGAAAGAACAAGCTTTCTTGAAGAGAAATCTCTCAACTTGTTTTTATTTTTCCACCCCTTTTTTACATGGCTAAAAGAGAGTATTTATACTCTTAACTAGTGTTAAACCCTAGGCGAATGGATATACATAAGCCCAATATGTTTAAAAGACCAAATCTTACCTAAAATAGGCTAAAACAACTACTTAAAACCCAACTAAAGTAAAGTGATGAATTTGGGCTTGTTTTAGATAGGCCCAAGTGTCTTACTTAAGAAAACAAGTCTTAATTAAGCTACTTAAGTCACTTGACTTTTAATGAAGTCACATGTCTCACTTAAATAAAAGCCCAATTATGTTAAATAAGCCCAAACTAATTAACTATGAATACAAAAGCCTTATTACATAAATATCACATGCTATGCACATGCCCCGTACATGACTTGCACATGTTATTCCAAAGCTTGAATCTTCATTTAGGTTATTTTAAACTCAAAGGCTTCCTCCATCTTCACTTTAGAATTGTACAATTTTTCCATTTTAAGCTTACAATGTTGATTGATGAAATCATCATGACTTGCCCCCCTATGGTCGTATTATTCCCTCCCTCTTTAGAAAAGATTCATCCTCGAATCTTCGTCTTGCAATAGTTGGGAATTGACACTTGAGAAATACATTTATCTTCATAAATGATCTTCGGCATTGGTGGAAATAGTATAAATGCTTCTTCATTAAAGAGCTCATCATGATCCTGCAAGTTATAAATAAAAAGACTATACAAAACATGGTTAGTATTTAATATAGCGGTATGATTTTGACTTTCTCCACTTCCCATGTGCAACTCATTCTCCTTAATCAATAGAGAATCAACTGTAACTTGCAAATCTTCCATCTCAACTAAGCAAACTTCTTCACTTGCACTTAAACAATCAACAATTTCTTCACTTTCAATTATTTCTCCATTATGCACAACATCAATATTTTCTTCCACCTCTAAAACAACCTCATTCACCCTTTTAACCACGTTCTCCATATCTTTAACTTCACCCAAAACCTCTTTTTCCTCATCAAGCTCATCAACAACATCCACTTCATGGTCTTTAGTAATTTCACTATCAAAGCCTATATCTATATCACCCTTTTTAGGTTCACAAATTATTTCTTTTATGATAACTTTCTCCTTCTTTCTCTTCGCTTTTTTCTCCTCCGTTCTAATGCGTGGTTCGAAATGTTATCTAACCAACCATTCTAAATTATTAAGGTCTTGCCTTAACAACTTTATATCTTCATTAAACACATTCTTTTCATCTTGATGTAAATGTCGCTTGGACTTGTAATAAGACATCCTCACATTCACTCGTGTTTCACTTAAAATTTAGCTTTTACTCTCTTAATGCCCTCTCACTCTCTTGCATTTTTTTCTCTCAAACTTGCAACTTTAAAATTGCACTTCAGAATGTAAATCACAAATCAAAAACTTGAGCACGTTTAAGAAAGTAAGGAAATAATAATTAACAACAAAAAAGATAGCTCAAAAACTAGAAAAGAAGACTATAGACATAATGGAGGTGATACACGAATAAGAGTGGTGTACCACTTGATGATAAGTAAATTAGAGTATTGGACAACCAAAGATACTCTAACAATATATTCTCTCTTCTTTTTTTTCTTTTTTTTTGATGAACAGTACGTGAACAGTAACTATGAACAGTACATGAACAATAACGGTGAATGGTAAGTGTACTATAACTATGAACATTATGTGAACAGTACGATTAACGGTACGTGAACAGTAATGATGAACGGTAAGTGTACAGTACGTGAATAGTAACGATGAACGGTAAGTGAATAGTAATGATGAACAGTAACGATGAACAAATACACGATTTTTTTTAAAGAATAAAAGGTAATGAAAGAACAAGGCTAAATTTAACACACAAAGAACACAAAAATCAGAATGTTACTAATACCAATTTCGGCATAAACATAAAGAAATCAAGGAAAAAAAGCAAAGCTAACAATAAGATAAATAGGAATTTACCTTACTTTTGGCTCTGATACCAAATGATGCGGAACCCCAAGGTTAAAGAACCAGAAACCCCTTGAACATATACTTCGGTCTCAAAATGCAAAGAAGACAAACACCCTCCCTATTGAACCCCCAAACAACACGTGAATGGAAACGCAAATAATCGGGATAAGAAAAATAAGGAAACACCACAATCAAATGATTGATAAGTAATCCTAATTCTTGATGCAATAGAAAAGAAAGAACAAGCTTTCTTGAAGAGAAATCTCTCAACTCGTTTTTATTTTTCCACCCCTTTTTTACATGGCTAAAAGAGAGTATTTATACTCTTAACTAGTGCTAAACCCTAGGGGAATGGATATACATAAGCCCAATAGGTTTAAAAGACCAAATCTTACCTAAAATAGGCTAAAACAACTACTTAAAATCCAACTGAAGTAAAGTGACGAATTTGGGCTTGTTTTAGGTAGGCCCAAGTGTCTTACTTAAGAAAACAAGTCTTAATTAAGCTACTTAAGTCACATGACTTTTAATGAAGTCACATGTCTCACTTAAATAAAAGCCCAATTATGTTAAATAAGCCCAAACTAATTAACTATGAAAACAAAAGCCTTATTACATAAATATCACATGCTATGCACATGTCTTCCACTTGCACATGCCCCGTACATGACTTGCACATGTTCTTCCAAAGCTTGAATCTTCATTGAGGTTATTTTAAACCCAAAGGCTTCCTTCATCTTCACTTTAGAATTGTACAATTTTTCCATTTTAATCTTATGATGTTGATTGATGAAATTATCATGACTTGCCCCCCATGGTCGTATCAATTCCTCATTAAGTTGTTTTATGTCATCCATTTACTTCGAGAATTTGTGCTTCTCGTATATACTCCCTAATGCAAAGTTTAAAAAAAATTCCAATTAGCATCTCAAAGTAGACAATTTTAATTTTTTAAATGAAATTATACGTACTGGCCTTGTATAATAAATTTTTTATTGTCGAATTTCTGTGATGCGTGTTATAATTACTAACAAAATGATGCAAACATATCCTGTGAAATGCAAGAGGTCCCTTCCAACCACTTCTTTCATCATGAAACACAGTCATTATTCTAGCATGTCGATCTGATATGACAGTAATGCCAATTCATTATGTCATATATTTTCGAATTAATACCATGAACCAAGCCCAGCTGGGCTTATTCTCAGACTCCACAATGACAAATGAAATTGAAAATAACATATTGTTGTCATCAACCGAGCTAGCGACTAGCAGTGTCTGATGGAATTTTGCTGTCAAGAATGTTCCATCAATCAACAGAATAGGTTTGCAATGGTTAAACCCATCGATTGTAGTTTTAAAACTCCAAAATACCCTTTGAAATTGCTTTACAGTTGGGATATAAGTATCTTGCAGTGCAAACTCATAAACTGTTCCAGAATTAAAACTTTGTAAAGCATATAAAAAAGCAGGCAACTTTTCGAAAGACTGCACATAGTTTCCAAATATGGCCTCAAGTGCAATTATTTTTGCATACCAAGCCTTATAATACGATACCTCAAAATGAAATTGTTCCTTAATAGCAGCAATTACCACTTCAATAAGAAGTGTAGGATTTTTACTTACCATCCCCATTATGTGTTGCGAATAATCTGAGACCCCAGCTGCCTGTGATCTTTAGATAGGTTACCAGTCGAAAGGCATGAATGTTCTCCTTCATATTTTGTGATCATCCAAAAATAAAATTTTTCCTCCTTTATAGCTCTTAACTTCCATTGGCATCTAATATCAGCCTTCGCACACTGAACCATCCACTTTTTTGCTTTTGATTCAATAACTCTAAAGTCAACATTTCGTGAGATTGAATATTTTTTCACACATGACTTAACATCATCCTTATTATTGAATACCAAACCTTTTGACAACTCTGATGTACCATCCCACGTATCAAATTAGACCCCAACTGATAAGTCAACTTGTGCTGCATCAAAGTCAATTGCTGTATAGTGTTCTGATGAAAAGGTAAAGATGGCTTCAGTTGCCTCATCACTTCCATGAAGTGATCATATAGGACTGACATACTGCATACCAGAAGACTCATTGCCCTCGCCAATATCAAAAACATCACTTTTCGCACTCAAGTTCGTTGTAACACCCTCATCATCGTCATTCGGTGAGATGTAAATATTATTAATTACTCCTTCATCAAAGCAATCCATGCTTGACAAATCAATTAAAGGTTAATTCCTGACATCTTAACCAAAATAAATTAAAAGAATGAACATTATTACCTGATATGGTAGGATTGTTGTCGGGAATGGAATGTCCAAGTAAATCACCATCTCGTCAGCCGTAGAGTGTCTTCCATGACTTGCCCCAGATTCTGGCCTATTTTCAACCAATTGTCGATAATAGTTTTGTTCTGTATTTTGACTCACTAGTTGAACAATACTCCTATCAATCGTGCGCCCCCGTGATCTAGTGCCAAATATGGATTTGCTGAGAAAATCACTAATCCTAAGACTAAATGACCGTTTTGGCTGACTTATAGGATGTTTGATACTTTCATCAAGCATTTCACTAACTGATAACCTAGGATGATTCATTACCACATTATGGGGCTGTGTATATGACCTTCTTAGCTGACTCATTGCATTAGGAACATGGCTATTTGACCGACACATACGACCTTGTCCTGAACTATCAAACACATCCCTAACAAGTAAGTCACCATCGCGTCGAATCACAGGATGGCTAAGTCGACTCGGATCGATATATTCTCGGTGGCTAACTAGTCGTTGTTGTTCTGTTTCATCCAAATGTTGTACTTCATCTCCAATATACTGACAATTATTTGATTGAGAAAAAATATCAATACCCTGCCCACTGCCCGATTGCCTCGGTTTAGTGGTGGCAACATCACTTTCAAATAATTGTTAAGTAGTATCAACATTTTTCATGTATAACGCATCATTTCTCACCTGATGACCAACTCCATACGTTAGTATATTTGTTCCAACAGCGGCCTCGGTTACTTCAATAATTAATTCCACCACTGTGTAATCCGAGTATTCCATCAATTTTTCATAAATTATTTCTATGTCATCGTCATCACATAAATCCACTGACGTCCAACATAATGATCCTCGGTTATACAATGGACTTTTTTATATAATTCTTGAAATCACGTGGTTCACACCTAAACCCAATATAACATGAATTTTATGTTTCAATTCAAGAAGAGTTGGTTTATTTCTGAGTCTCAATCTCTTGGTAATCGCATTTGGACCAGATATATCATACTGAAAATGTAATGACTATACTAGATAATCCTAATTACTATTACTAATTACATTCCTTTACATACAAATATTTGGATGTAACCAAAAGAGATGCAAAATCAATCTCATACATCAAAATGCTACTTCTATTATGATGTCGGTTTGGGAGATTGTTGGCTTTGTCCTTGAACAAAACTTCTACCCTACGAACCTACACGAATAAACACCCGTGCTAAGCTATAAAGCTTAGTGGGGAACAACTAATAACATGTTGATAACCACTCACAATAGTTATCACCAAGCATTCAATAACAATAAAATACAATGCCTTTATAGGATTAATAAAGATATAATAATATCATTTAAACAAAACAGTAACGGATTTTATATTGTATATGCATATCATTATTTGTATAAATGGCCTGCGTAAATTTTCTGTAGGTGTGGATAACGGGTGCAATGAATACCCGAAGGTATCAAATCAGGAGGATACCCGAAGGTATCTAAATAGAAGTCTTATGTAGAGACAAACAGAAGACTTATAAGAGTCAAACAGAAGACTCATGAGAGTCAAATAGAAGAAGCTACGACAGGAACCCTATAGGCATGCCTATCTATCCACAACCAAGTTTTTAAGTGCAAGCATAACAGATCATATTTCATATATCATGAAATTTCATCACTATAATTCAATATAGCATTAACAAATGCCATTCGTTATAATATAATGCATTCTTAACTTCATAGCATAATTCAGAATTATATACTATAATTTCTTTGAAATAATTTCATGTATGTTTCTATTTTGAGTAATAGAAACTCACCTTTCACTTAACAAGCAAGCCTTGCATTTATGGAGATTCATTTTGCTATATGACTGTAATTTAGGATAATTATAAGCTTAGGAAGGGCTTAGACAAGTCTGTACCTTAAAAGAAATCAAAGAAAATATAGTTTTCAAAATACAGGGGAGGGTCACGGTTACTAACAATTTCTGGTAACCGTGAGCCCAGACTTGTACTAAGGGTTACGGTTACTATCATATTCCTAGTAACCGTGAGCTATAATGCTATTTGATTCTAGACAAAACAATGAAATACCTCACGGTTACCAATAATTTCGTAGTAACCGTGAAGTAGGGTGATGAACTCGAGTCACGGTTACTATGAATTCCTTAGTAACCGTGAGATAGCATGGGTTTTGTTTCTGGACCAAAAGTTCATTTCCTCACGGTTACTAAGCCTAGGGTAATAACTGTGAAGAAATGCTACGAGACTGGGTCACGGTTACTATAAAACCTTGGTAATCGTGATCCAGAAAATAATTTTGGTCTGGACTGAAAATTTTAGGCACCTCACGGTTACTATGAAATTCATGGTAACCGTGAGCCCTAAACTGCCTCTAGACCGATTTCCAATCTCGACTTCTATACCATTTTGACCTGAAAAACAACAATTTTAGCCAAAATGGCCTTCAACAAAGTTGTAGGCCTATGTTCTAGTTTTCAAAAT
This sequence comes from Excoecaria agallocha, assembly GCA_037975025.1. Lineage (NCBI taxonomy): Eukaryota > Viridiplantae > Streptophyta > Magnoliopsida > Malpighiales > Euphorbiaceae > Excoecaria > Excoecaria agallocha. The sequence continues at coordinate 9,351,218 of CM075815.1, forward strand.
ATCAAAAATCATTTCAATAGGACTTATAAAACTCCAGTTATTCAAGAAAAACCACAGATTGTTCATGAAAACGAAATACAGTCACAGTCAGATTTCAATACCTATTTTCACTATCAAGCAGTGAAAATCAGATTTCGGTCTCTTCTAACAAAATCAAGATATACAAGTCTAGTTTTTATACCAACTAGAATTTCATCATTTAAACAACTATAGCTCAAGATATGAGCAAAAGTGTACAAACTGGTCAAATAATCTTTAAAACTGATTTTCATATTTTCAACCAAACTTGCATGTTTTCAACTCTAAACCCTTCTAAGCTTCAAATCATCTATAAAACACATGAGAGAGGCACTCAAGATCTCTCTCATGACAATTCAATATATATATATACACATACAAAATCCTAAGTTCCCATACCTTACTAAGCTCCAAGCCTTCTTCAACCTTGGAGAGTCTCTTTCCCTTTTATTTCTCAGTCTAGACAAAGAACAACACATATCAAAGAAGAAACAAATTGTCTTACCACTAAACTCAAGCAAACCTTTCTTCTTTTTGTCAAAAACCTAAAGATTCTAGAGAGGGAGAATTTGAAAGAGAGAGTTTAGGGTAAAAGAGAGAGGTTGAAGATGAAGATTGAAGACCCTTGATGGCCAGCCTCCTTCATCAAAATATCTCCCTCTCTTTCTCATTTAATTTGTCCAAATGTCATGTTTAAGCCAAACTTGCCATTTAGTCCCTTAACTTTCCTTTATTTCTAGTAATACCCCACATCTTACTCTTTTGCTTTTCAATTAGGTCCTTCTACATGCATTTATACTTAATTAAACATGGACATTAATAATTAATTAGTGATAATTCTTCTAGGGTATATTGAGGGGCATTACAACTCTCTCCCCTAAAAGAATTTCGTCCTCGAAATTCATACCTGTACTGAAGAGCTGAGGATATTGAGCCCGCATAGCTGCTTTAGGTTTCCAAGTCACTTCTTATACTCCATGGTGTTGCTATAACACTTTCTCGATGCATCACTATACATGGCATATTCCTTACCCGCTATTGGCTGGGTAAAAACTGGAGCTTCCGTTAACATTTTCTTTAACTGATCAAAACTAGCTTGGCAACGGTCTGTCCATTCGAATCTAGCTTCTTTCCGAAGTAACTTAGTGAGCGGAGAGGCAATGAATGAAAAACCTTTCACAAACTCCTATAATAGCCGACTAAGCCCAAGAAACTCCGGACTTCTGGCACATTTCTAGGAAGTCTCCAATTTACTATAACCTCAATCTTTCTAGGGTCCACCCTGATGCCTTCTGAAGACACCACTTGCCTAAGGAAAGAAACTTCTTTAAGACAGAACTCACATTTGCTTAACTTGACATAAAGTTGTTGTTCTCTCAAAGTCTGTAACACTATTCTTAAATGGTTTGCATGTTTCGATTCATCACGAGAATAAACCAGAATGTCATCTATAAACACCACAACAAACTGATCTAAATAGGGTCTGAACACCCTATTCATCGGATCCATGAAGGCTGCAGGTGCATTAGTCAACCCAAAAGGCATTACTAAGAATTCGTAATGACCATATCGAGTTCTAAAGGCAGTCTTCTACACATTCATGTCTTTGACCCGAAGTTGATAGTATCCCGACCTCAGGTCAATTTTAGAAAACACTCCTGCACCCCGTAACTGATCAAAAAGATCCTCAATTTGAGGTCAAGGATACTTGTTCTTCACTGTCACTTTGTTAAGCTGTCTGTAGTCGATGCACATTCTCAAAGTGCCATCCTTCTTTTTAACAAATAACACCGGTGCGCCCCAAGGTGACACACTGGGCTTAATGAAGCCTTTATCTAATAATTCCTGTAACTGAACCTTTAACTCTTTTAGTTCTATTGGTGCCATTCTGTAAGGTACTCTAGAGATAGGAGCAGTTCCAGGCAAAGTCTCAATAGATAACTCGACTTCCCCGGGAGTTCCTCAGGAAAAACATTAGAAAACTCATTAATCACAGAAACATCTTGAAGATTGACTGTCTCCCTCTTAGAATCAATAACCAAAGCCAGATATGCTTCACATCCTTTTCTAAGGAATCTTTTCGCTTTCATAGCAGAGATAACATTGGTTAAGGGTTTTGACTTAATACCCTGAATCAATGTCTCTACTTTTCCATCATTCTTGACTAGTACTGTTTTAGCTTTACAGTCCACTATGGCATGATATCTAGACAACCAATCCATACCCAGGATTACATCAAATTCATGGAAAGTTAAAACAATTAGGTCAGCTGGGAACTCTCTCTCTTGAATTCTAATAGGACAATTTCTATAAACTTCATTCACATGAATACTATGGCCCAAAGGACTGATTACACATATATCATAATTCATATAATCAACAATAGATACATTTCTACCCAGCTCCCCATTACAAATATATGAATGTGTAGATCCTGAGTCTATAAGCACATGCACATCAGTATCAAAGAGGGAGAATGTACCAGCTATGACTCAGGAGCATCAGCATCTTCTCAACCTTTCATAGCATAAGCTCGAATAGAAGGCATCGGAGCAAAAGGTCGATCCACAATCTCAGAAACATTCCTGGACTGGGCTCTAAACTGGCCCGATCCACCTCTGCCTCTACCACGACCTCTACCTAAAGAGGGTGCATTAGAAGCTCCTCGGTTACTCTATTGACTCAAGGCTTGATCCTGCGGCATAGGACAATTGGCTATAAAATGCTCCGTGCTGCCACATCTGAAGCAACCACCTGTGAGCATTCTATAAGTGCCCCAATGTTGCCTAAAACAATAGGTACATTCTGGAGCTTGGCCTCTGCCTTGTCCTGATGCAGTACCTCTACCAGATCTGGCTGGAGAAAAAGCCCCCTGCTATCTACCTCTAGATGCAGGGCGATTGCCAGATGACATGGGTTGATCTCCTTAATTTAACCTCGATCTTTTCCCAGATGAGGAACCACCCCGAGCAAAACTTCTTCTTCTTTGCTCTCTTTCTCTTTTAACATTTTCTTCTTTCTCCATTCGGATAGCTGCTTGAACTAGCTGATGATAATCCATAGGGTGCAAAGAAATAGGCCCTATCAGATGATCCCGAATCTGATCATTTAATCCATCTTCAAACTGGCGACACTTGAAAGTCCCAGTCAACATCAATTTTGGTGCATACTTGCTCAAGCAACTAAATTCTGCCTCATATTCAACCACTGACATACCTCTCTCCTTAAGATTCAGAAACTGCTTCAATCTTTCATCTTTATAAGCTTCCGTCACATACCTCCTTTTAAACTCGGCTACAAAGAATTCCTAAGAGAGGGAATTAGGTAGCTGAGGTTGAGTCTGGACTAGTTTCCACCAGTCATAGGCTGCTCCCTGAAGCAAGGACACAGCACAAGTCACCTTTTGACTGGCGGGGCATTGAACTTCTGTAAAAACCCGCTCCAACCTTTCAAGCCATAACTCAGCTTTCTCAGACTCTTCCCAAGTAGAGCCTAGAAACTCTTCTGCACCATACTTTCTGATCTCAGAAATTGGAGCCTTTGGTGCAATCATCCTTTGAAAAATATGTGCCATATCATAGGAAATCTTCAATAAGGCTTCCCCAGACTCAATAGCAGTTGCACCACCTCTAGTGGATGCAGAAGATTCCGGCTAAGAAGGATTCAATTGACCCGGTAGATTGCTCTCAGTCGACTCATCTACCACTTCACGATGAATTTCCATCTCTAGCTATATCAAAGAGACATAGGGACAACCACAATCAGCCAACATCAACAAAATTCTATATCTATGACACTTGAAAGTCCTATCGGCCAGAACCGCCTAAACCAAGGCACTCTGATACCAAAAATGTAACGACTATACTAGATAATCCTAATTACTGTTACTAATTACATTCATTTACATACAAATATTTGGATGTAACCAAAAGAGATGCAAAATCAATCTCATACATCAAAATGCTACTTCTATTATGATGTCGGCTTGGGAGATTGTTGGCTTTGTTCCTGAACAAAACTTTTACCCTGCAAACCTACACGGATAAATACCCGTGCTAAGCTATAAAGCTTAATTGGAACAACTAATAACATGTTGATAACCACTCATAATAGTTATCACCAAGCATTCAATAACAATAAAATACAATGCCTTTATAGGATTAATAAAGATAACAGTATCATTTAATCAGAACAGTAACGGATTTTATATTGTATATGCATATCATTATTTGTATAAATGGCCTGCATAAATTCTTTGTGGGTGTGGATAACGGGTGCAATGGATACCCGAAAGTATCAAATCAGGAGGATACCCGAAGGTATCTAAACAGAAGTCTCATGTAGAGACAAATAGAAGACTCATAAGAGTCAAACAGAAGACTCTTGAGAGTCAAACAGAAGCAGCTATGACAGGAACCCTATAGGCATGCCTATCTATCCACAACCAAGTTCTTAAGTGCAGGCATAACAGATCATATTTCATATATCATGAAATTTCATCACTATAATTCAATATAGCACTAACAAATGCCATTCGTTATAATATTATGCATTCTTAACTTCATAGCATAATTCAGAATCATATACTATAATTTCTTTGAAATAATTTCATGTATGTTTCTATTTTGAGTAATAGAAACTCACCTTTCACTTAACAAGCAAGCCTTGCATTTATGGAGATTCATTTTGCTATATTACTGTAATTTAGGATAATTTATAAGCTTAGGAAGGGCTTAGACAAGTCTATACCTTAAAAGAAATCAAAGAAAATATAGTTTTCAAAATACAGGGAAGGGTCACGGTTACTAACAATTTCTGGTAACCGTGAGCCCAGACTTGTACTAAGGGTCACGGTTACTATCATATTCCTAGTAACCGTGAGCTATAATGCTCTTTGATTCTGGACAAAACAATGAACTACCTCACGGTTACCAATAATTTCATAGAAATCGTGAAGTAGGGTGATGAACTCGGGTCACAGTTACTATGAATTCCTTAGTAACCGTGAGATAGGATGAATTTTGTTTTTGGACCAAAAGTTCATTTCCTCACGGTTACTAAGCCTAAGGTAGTAACCGTGAAGAAATGCTACGAGACTGGATCACAGTTACTATGAAACCTTGGTAACCGTGATCCAGAAAATACTTTTGGTCTAGACTGAAAATTTTAGGCACCTCACGGTTACTATGAAATTCATGGTAACCGTGAGCCCTAAACCGCCTCAAGACCGATTTCTAGTCTCGACATCTATACCAATTTTGACCTGAAAAACAACAATTTTAGCCAAAATGGCCTTCAACAAAGTTGTAGGCCTATGTTTCTAGTTTTCAAAATATCAAAAATCATTTCAATAGGACCTGTAAAACTCCAGTTATTCAAGAAAAACCACAGACTGTTCATGAAAATGAAATACAAGTCATAGTCAGATTTCAATACCGATTTTCACTATCAAGCAGTAAAAATCAAATTTCGGTCTCTTCTAACAAAATCAAGATATACAAGTCTAGTTTTTATACCAACTGTAATTTCATAATTTAAACAACTATAGCTCAAGATATGAGCAAAAGTGTACAGACTGGTCAAATAATCTTTAAAACTGATTTTCATATTTTCAACCAAACTTGCATGTTTTCAACTCTAAACCCTTATAAGCTTTAAATCATCTATAAAACACATGAGAGAGGCACTCAAGATCTCTCTCATGACAAGTCAATATAGATATATACACATACAAAACCCTAAGTTCCCATACCTTACTAAGCTCCAAGCCTTCTTCAACCTTGGAGAGTCTCTTTCCCTTTTCTTTTCCTTGATCCTTCTTCTATAATACATAAGACACTTTCATGAATATTTCTCAGTCTAGACAAAGAACAACACATATCAAAGAAGAAATAAATTGTCTTACCACTAAACTCAAGCAAACCTTTCTTCTTTTTGTCAAAAACCTAAAGATTCTAGAGAGAGAGAATTTGAGAGAGAGAGTTTAGGGTAAGAGAGACAGGTTGAAGATGAAGATTGAAGACCCTTGATGGCCGACCCTCCTTCATCAAAATATCTCCCTCGCTTTCTCATTTAATTGGTCCAAATGTCATGTTTAAGCCAAACTTGCCATTTAGTCCCTTAACTTTCCTTTATTTCTAGTAATACCCCACATCTTACTCTTTTGCTTTTCAATTAGGTCCTTCTACATGCATTTATACTTAATTAAACATGGACATTAATAATTAATTAGTGATAATTCTTCTAGGGTATATTGAGGGGCATTACAGAAAACCTGCAACTCCATAACTTATTTGACCACCGGTGTGCAGATAAAATTCGGTATGCGTTGACATCTTGAAATTAACTGTAATTTATAATAAACTTAAATTTGTTTTTGTTTAAATTTTTATTTAATTTTTATTGAATATTTATTAACTTATTATAAAAAATATATTTAATTTATGTGTTTTTATAAACAATTACAATCATTTATGTGAAAAAATTTAAAAATTAATTATAGATATTTACGGCACACCTTTTTTTATTAATATTGTATATAACTATTTTTTTAAGAAAAATTTCTCCTTTCTTAAAAATTAATTTTTTTCTATTATACTTTCTAATTTTTACATGTACTAATATAATGACTAAATAATCGAGTTTATTTTAAATTAATCTAAATATCTATCGATTAAACATAAATAAATACATTAAAACTAAAATATTATCTTTTAAAATTTTTCAATTTATACGCGTTTTATTACTTTGATAATTATTCCTGTTAGATATAGAAAATATTTACAAATTTAATTAATAATAATATATAAACATTTTTTTAAAATTAAATTATTAAACAATTTATATTTACAGAATACTTAATTTTATCTGACACAATCTTCATCCTTTGCTCTCTCTCTTTATCATCTCATTTGGTGAAAATGAAATGAATGTCCTAAAATGTAGGAATATGGTGAAAATAAGATGCAAGATCGATTTTTATATGGACTCCAATAATTGGATCCAACTATTTTCGCTGCATATTGTTGCGGGAATGGGCCCTATTTTCGCTAGCATTAGTTACGGGAATGGGCCTGTAAAATTTCATTCCCATTATACTTCACTGCGGGAATTGATTGAGGGCCCTACCTTTCACATGTCTTCATTATCTGTGAATTTTCACCACAAAATTGGGCCCCACCTTTCCATTTTCGCAATGGGTTGTTGCGAAAATGGGATGACAGACTCCAATTCCCCAAATACTAAAAAAATAGCTCCATTTTTCCAAATATATATTCAAAGAACACCAAATTTAAAAAAGTTTCTCCTCTGCAGACATTTGATGGTCCAATATCACTATAGGCTCTAGCTTTTCTTATAAAGAATTTTTTTAAAAGGTTTTACTTTTGATAAGGGAATTCTCTATGTTTGTGACTATGCAATAAAGTATACAACTATTCTACCCCTTGAGATTTAACATTCAAATTCCTTATTTTCAAATCATTAAAAAGATAGACTCTTTTTTGGCCAAAAGAAAAAAAAAGTCAGTTGCTCCCTAATAATAATAATAATAATAATAATAATAATAATAAGGAATAAAAGAAATTAAAAGTAAAAATGAAAGACTAGTAATATTGAGCATTGATTACTGCTTTTCTTTCTAATTAAATAAGAATTTAAGATATTATAGTGCGTGGTTATGGGGGACATTTTTTTAAATAATGTTTTTTGAAAAAAAATATTAGAAAAGTGGGGTGTGTCAGAAATTAATTAAAAAGGGTGGGATTTTTTCTGAACATACAGCAAAACGTTGCGTTATAGCATTCTTGTGTGAGTCCGACATGTGGGGCCCACTCGACTGACAACGCAACACGTGGCTGCATCATCAGGAGCGTCCCTTATTGTCCACCATGTGTCTCCATTTTGTTGATGACGCAGCGCCTGGCTGCGTGCTTAGGCGTGCAGGCGGTCCCCTTCTTGCTCCTCGACACATGTCGCTCCCTCACTGATGACGAAGTGGGATGCTGCATTCTCATAATTCTGCTTCCATTATAAATTCAGTCGATTGAATACTTCGTGCCAATATATTTTCATTCGTAAAAATTTTGTTCAACAAATAGTTATAGTATCTCCTCAATAATAAATTAATTGCTGAATATTGATAATTTCAAGCAAGCAAATGGAATAAAAATTTTTACTACAATATTATTATATTTTTAAGATCGATTGGTGGTACAGGTATTTTGTTTTAATCGTTTTTTGTTAGTTTAATTTATTAATGATAGGTGTAACATAATGTTATTAATATATTTTGTAATTTATTTATTTGCGAACAGAATAGAATTGTCAGATCGACAGTAACAAGATTGCAGGGAGTATAGTAATCGATTACAGGTATTTATTTAATTTTAATGTACTTTTTATTGTCATATTTATTAACATGGCATTTGATAAATGTAAAAGAATATTTACTAATGCTATAAATTATCAATAATGTATTTATTAATTAATATGTTAATGATTGTTAGACTATTATATGAATATAAATTTTAATTTATTTGTTGGTTAACAGAAATTAATTGAGAGATTGAAATCGCAGCTATTGTAGTCATTGATTACAAATATTTTTTTAATTTAGTGTAATTTTATTATCATATATAGTAGTATAAAAGTTGATAAAATTGACAGTTAATAATTAAGAAGGCAAAGAATTGAGATGTTCATGACCTTGTTATTGAGTATAAAATTTTAGGAGATTTTGACAAATTTAGCAGTTAACAAAAGAGGTTTGAATGTAAAAAATCATAATTAAAGTAGACATAGTAGACAAATAATATTTAATAAATGAAAAATAATGTAAATTATTATTTGTTATGAAAATTAATTTTGTAATTTAATTATTTTTTTCCTTATAGGTAGGTGAAAAATGTCATCATATATTGAAATTTATTTGCACACGGGAGGGGACATCAATTATGGAACTGCAGGATTTGAATATGACATAGCAGCATCGAATGTCATCACAAGGAGATTAAGACTTAAAAACAAGCCAACTCTTGCTGAATTGCGCCATAAAATCCATGTTAAAATGGGTTTAGGCATGAATGACGTGATTTCGAGAATTATATACAAGAGTCCGGTGTATAATGGAGAATCGTTATGTTGGATGGCGGTAGACTTAGCATATGATAATGACATAGATGAAATATATGACAATTGAAGGAGATATGAACATTATACATTGGTGGAATTAATCATTTTAGTAGTTGGATCTAGTCAACCAAGAAATTCTAACGATTATCAGTTTGCACATGAAGGCTTTCAAATGGAAAACACAGGGACACCTCAACAAATGTACGTTAATGATATTGGTCCCAATCAGCCAGGGCAGTCAGTAAGTCGACAAGACATTGAAATATTTTCTCAATTTAGGGGAGATAATATTTCAAGTCAGGCGAGACTATCTCAACGTCGACGGGATGGTGACTTGATTGGAAGGGAATTATCAATTGATTCTAGAGCAGATCATATACGAACACAAGCAAGCCAAATTCCTAATGTATGTACAAGGGAACCTCGTCCATCGTTGAGTCAAAGGATGGGTAATTTTCTAAGTAAATCCATCTTCGGAAGTAGATCAGGAAGTCATTTATCTGATAGAAATGTTTCATTTGGGACACTTGCTCAGTCGAGGCAGAGTTGTGATCGCAACAGCCATCGATATTCTGTATCTCATATTCCAAAAGTCAGAAGGAGGAGTGTTGAAGCCCAAGCCACGGATGACAGACATAAAAGATCTATTTCACATATTAAAAATGTCAATCAAAGCCCTTTTATATTACAGTCTGAAGATGTCAATCAGCAATGGCAGTCTGCCTATAGACGAGATGGTGATTTGCTTGAATATGGCATACCTGGCAGCACCAATGCAGTTTGTGAAAATGAAGAAACCATTAACTTAAGTGAAGATGATGATTTTGTTGATGTTGTAGTTAATAATAACTATCTATCACCTAATGATGATCTAGAAGACGAAAATGCTGACATGAATGGAGGAAGTGATAGCTTAGAAGAAACTGGTGATGTCAATGAGTCTGAACATACACTAGACACCAATCCATTAGCATCACTACATCAAACTAGTGAGCCCGAAGAAGGTATTTTTACATTTTCGTCGAGCATCATTATAATTTTGACTTCGAAGCTTCCCAGGTAGATATATCAGAAGGTGTGAAATTTAATACTTGGAATGGTATGTCTGAGTTATCCACTGGCCTTGTTTTCTGTAATAAGGATGAAGTTAAATCTACTGTCAAAAAATACTCAATAACGAGGAATGTTGATTTTAGAGTGGTTGAGTCGAAGCCAAAATACTGGTTTGTAAAGTGTGCACAGTCTGATAGAGGATGCATATGAAGATTAAGGGAAACAAATAAGGGCTTAAATCCATTGTGGATTATCACCAGGTTTAGAGGGTCACATTCATGTCCGGGTGGAAATCTTTCTATGGATCACAGACAATTAGGATCTGAAATTATTCAAAATTTCATAGTGGGTATTATAAGTAAAAATTCTACACTGGCCGTTGATGTTATTATTGGTGCTATTAAACAGCAATTTAATTATGATGTATCGTACAGTAAGGCCTGGTATAGAAAGATGAGAGCATTGAAATCTATTTTTGGAGGTTATGTTGAATCATTTGAGAGGTTACCGGGGTTCTTACTTGCTTTACAAAAGTACAATCCCGAGACTATTTATGAACTTGATTTACAGGATATAGAAAATCCAAGGGTGAAGCAGTTCCGACGGGTATTTTGGAGTTTTAAACCTGTGATTGATGGGTTCAGTCATTGCAAGCCTATTCTATTGATTGATGGCACATTTTTGACAGGAAAATTCCAACAGACTCTTTTGATAGCAAGTTCTGTTGATGGTAATGACATGTTATTTTCAGTTGCATTTGCAATTGTGGAGTCTGAGAATAAATCAAGCTGGGCATGATTTATGACGATGATTAGAAAGCACGTAACTCAGCAAATCGGTATTACCGTCATATCGGACAGACACGCTGGGATAATGGCTTTATTTCGCGATGAAACGAGTGATTGGAAGGAACCTTTGAGTTTTCATAGATTTTATTTGCGACATTTTGTAAGCAATTACAATACACATCACCGAAATTCAACTATCAAGGACTTGCTTTACAAGGCTGGTAAGTTAATAAATATTGAATATGTTATTTACTTTTTTTATCCTAATTAATTTGTTATTATCAACATATAACGTTTCAGGTGCACAATTTCAACCCCGCAAGTTTTTGGAGAAGATGGATGAGATCAAACAACTAGATCAAAATTCATACAACTGGGCAATGCGTATATCATTAGACAAGTGGACATTATCGGAGGATGGTGGACATAGGTATGGACATACGACGACAAACATTGCTGAAAGTGTTAATAGTGCTCTTAAAGGTGTGTGTATGATGTAATGGCCTCAATACCGGGTCAGTCGTGAATAATATTTTCCGGCAGTGAATAGTATTTCTCAGGTCCGAAATGACACCCGAAATTCGAAAATATTTTATTCGACCATTTGAAAGGAATAGTCATGGTGAGCCTAGGGTTGAAATTTGAAGTGAATTTGAGATCAAATGGGCCTCTAAAAGTCAAAAATCCGAAAAATGTAGCGAGTCAATTTTCCTGATAGGGAAGAGGAATTAATTTTGCATAAATAATTAAAAATAGTAAACGAACTCCGAATATTGCCAGATTTGGCATGCCTATATGAATTTTTATTTAGAATATTTTGGTGATGAGAATGAAAATTTTCGGTGACACCTGCAGTTATCGAATCGGACCGATAAGTTTGAATCGGATCGATAACGGACTCCGATTGAGCCAAAAATTTACGTACTACTTATTTTCAATGTTTTAAGAATGATGAAATCAAAATTGAAGTGATTTGAAGTAAGGAAGAGAGAGAAATTGGATTGGGCTTTAAAAAGGCTTAAATGGGACTTAATGTTTAAATAAGCAAAGCCCACTCATTAAGCTCAATTTTGGGCCCATAAGAGTGGTATAAAAAAGGGCAAAAATCTGGAGATTTTCTCCAGAATAATCCAGCTCCCCCTTCCTCTTGTAATGGCCGAATTTCTCCTCTTTCTCTCTCTCTTCATTTTCCTTCATATCTACTTTAAATCTCTTATAAACCCCAAAATAGAAGATGAAGTTCTCTCTCTCTCTAGATCATCCTAGTGGTCTCAAGCAAGTGTTTTTGAGCAATGAAAGGCAAGGAATCAAGTAAAGAAAGAAAAAGAGGTAAGATGGAACTTGAAAAGTTAAGTAATTTTCATTGGTTTTTTGATGTGTTCTTATAGTTTTTGAGGTGTATAAGCTAATTATGAGCTTGGATTTTTCATGTGAAGACAAGAAATTAAGGTTAGGAAGGCTAAGGAATTTGGCCACCATTGTTCCTTTGGGTGAAGGATGGATTTCTTTGGTGTAAGACATGGAAAAAGAAGCCTAAGGAAGCTAAAGCTTGAAAAAAGGTAAGTGACTACAAAATCCCTTAATTTTCCATTTATTATGAATTTTTTTTAATTATGTAATTAAGGTGAAAATGTTTAAAGTTGTTAATTGATGCAATTATTTTAGAGTAATTCCAATTGAATTAGAGAAATGATGAATGAAAAGTGAAAATGAAAGAAATAAAAATATTTACAAAGAAATTTAATTGTGGCCGAAATTGATAATAAGGAAAAATGGTGAGAAATTTGCATATAAATAATGTATGTTGGCCTAAAATAATTGTAGACATGATAATTGATGTCTATAAATTTTTAAAAAATATTTAGAAAATATTTGAGAATTTTAAAAGTTATGTATAGGATATGTATTGAATGAAAATTTTGATTTAGAGTGAATTAAGTGATTATTTTGATAAAAAATGGCAATGACTAATAAATAATGCATAAATAAAATTTAGTGAAATTTATTGAATTGATTTGGATTTTATTGAAATTTTATGTGAATATGTATAATGAAAATAATTGAATTTTTAATGCATAATTGTATAAAAATGACAAAAATGATGAATTAATGTGAAATTAAATTAATGTCAATGACAAGAAATAAAAAGTCAATCGACAAACTTTTCGAAATAATTATTGGATTGTAAAAATAATAAGAATAATGAATTATTAGTAAATAATTCATAAATAAATAGAAATGATGGAAATAAATTGATACGTAAATAAAAGAAAGATAAAATGAGTTTTAAATGGAAAAAGGGACTTAAATGAAAGAAAATAAAATTTTTGGGACAAAATGATAATTTTTTTCAAAGTGGGTGACTAATGAGGTAAAAAAATAAGTAAGAAATAGTAATAAGGGTAAAATGGTAATTTCGGAGACCTAACTGTGTCAAAAGAGTAAAGTTTCCTTAGTATAAGGACTAAAATATAATTTTACCCGAAAATGATAAAATAAAGAATAAAAGATGAATAAGGGAATAAATTATATAATAAAAATGAAAATAAATCATTATAATGGCACAATTGTAATTATGTATTTGAAATTAATAATATAATAGAAAAAGTCAAATTATGTATTTTCAAGGCATAAAATAATGAGTTATATTAATAGAATTTTCAATTACGTAAAAAGTGAAAAAAATAAAAATAATAAAGTGTGACTAATTTATCAAAATAAATTAGTCAATAAAATGTATTGAAAGAGTAAATGATTATGAAATAATTCGCCGACGAAAAAAAATAGTTGTCATAGCAAATGATTGAAAAGTTTGGACAGTAAAAAAAAGGAAAAAATCATAAAAAGTCGATGCTTGAATTATTAGAAAATAAATTGCAAAGAATTACAAAAGAATAAAAGAGAATTGTGAATTTTAATGCTAAAACTCATAAATTGTATAAAAAAACTGAAAAGCCTAAGTATCTGTGTGAATTATTGAAGGATAATTCACAAAAATGATCTGAAAAGATAAAGTCAAAGAAATGACAAAAAAAATTATTGAATAGTCAAAAACACGAAATGAGTGTATTTGATCATAATAAAATGTACAAAAGAATAAAAGAAATGAATTAAAAATTTTAAAGGTTTAAAAGTGATTGCAATTGAGATTGATTATTTTGCACTTAGCAATAAACAGGTATTGTTATTCTTGTTTGGATATAATTGGCTAGCCATAGGATATCTGAACCGCGGTGCAAGTCATGACGACTTTCTTTGCTATGGTAGGATCACTGATCTCCATGGCTTTTGTCTATATCTGATATCTGTTCTGTAGAAAAATGATCTTTGAGATTTATTTTTCAATATGTCTGGGACCTTTAGGTCCAAACCCGAGTATCCTTTTGAGAATCCTGTTATATTGTACTAGGGGCGCATCGAAATGAGTAAACAAGTACTGTCTAATTGAATTGAATATAAAAATTTATAACGAAAACGATTTGTTTAAAAGAAAATGTAAAGTTAAAATAAATCTGTAAAGATTTCTGAAAAGTGTAATTAGTAAGAAAAAGAAAAGAAATGTTTTATAAGATTAAAATATTAAATTAATGTTTAGTTAAGCTTTTATAAGAATTTAAAATGTATTTTATTTTTCGTGAAAAGATAAATTTAATTAATTGATATTTCTTGTACCAATTGCTATTGTAGAAAGTGACAAGTTTGAAAAACAATATTAATTTCCTGCTTAAAGTTAAAAAGTGATGATTTTGACATAAAGTGAACTTATTGCTTATGTAATGTTTTTCTGAAAGAAAAGTTAATTGAAAAGTAAAACAATAGAAAGACACATAATTGATCGATGAGAAAGAAGTAAAAGATATATGTCTTAATAAATATTTGAACGGAAGTAATATATATAAATTAAGGAAAGAGAATTTGACTGCAAAGTGTCCCGAAATAATTATATCACTTTGCTATAAAGTCTAAAAGCCTTTAAATAGTAATATATTTAGTAGTTAAAGGTCAAAGCAAAAATAAAAGAATAAATAGCAAGAAGTATAGTTAGAGTACAGATCGAATAATTGAACAGTAAATCAAGAATTAAAGTAATTTATTTTGGTACTAGTAAAGACACGAGTACCAATACATATTGCTAAATGAAATGATAGTTAAATCGTTGTAGCTAAAGAATAAAATGAAAGTAATGATAAAAGTAAAAGTTATAGTAGACATTAATGTAAAAGTAAAAGTAAATCCGATATTGATCCACCTAAAAAAATACTGCAAAGTAAAGTTGAAAGTTTAGAAACAAAAGAGCAATGGTTATCAAAATACGAATTAATAACATGAATAATGATAACTAAAATAAAGGAAATGCTTAATGAAATAAGAATAGTAGAAAGCATAAATTACGAAATTATGCTTATTCATGGGAAACTCTTGGATTAGTGTCACCACTGGGCATATTTAATGCTCAACACGTAGTGTTTACTGCATGCAGGTTCTGGAGTGTTGCGGGGAGCACAGTACATTGAAGGTCCAGATCAGAAGAGAAGATTTTTGTGTTAGTTGGTGTAAGCCTTTGGCATGTATATACTTAGACTATTAAGGTCAAAGCTTGAATTGTATTTTTAATTGTCTTGGATGAATGGATAGTATTAGTTTTTGATATGATGTTGGTGTTTGTTTTTAACTGTTTATAAGACTGCTGTATGATTCTGGAATTAATAAAAAAAATTTATCATTTTTCGGCTAAGTTTTGTTTCGAAAAGTTCTGTTCCGAGAAGGGTATTACATTTTGTGGTATCAGAGCAAAGGTTTAAGCGATTTTAAGATCGGAGTGGGATAACGTTAAGTGATAGGTTTGTCTGTATATACATGCCAATTGTAAGAGGATAAGTGTTAAATAATCTAAAGGGTACTTGCTCTCCTATCTGTGTTAAAGTAAAAGAGTTGACATTTGATTAAGGTTGTCAAGTATGAAAGGACTGATTTTGCATTGTAAAAATGGTAGTGAATGAGAATGGAAGTATTGCTGCTTGAGATCTCATGAGAGTCAAGCAGAGAGAAGAAAAGTTGACTGACATTAAGTGAAAATGTGAGAGTTTAAGTATCTATTTGGATAGAGAAACAGTTAAAAGAAGCATAAGATAAAGAGTGTGATTGGGAATAAAAAGGAATTGTACTGGGAGTACAGATAAATTGTACAGGATAAGGAGATACTTTAGCCGGATTGCCTTGGTTTAAGAATGTTAGTGAGCAAATTGTTATAAGTTAAGTTGTTTAAGATGCTCTATATATCTGTCAGTGATTTTCCTTATAGGAGTGGAGATTTGATTGTATTTCTCATAGCTCTGGATGGGGCTATGATATCTGCATTATATGAGGATACTTGACAGTATTCTATCTGCATACATGAAATTATAATTCATTGCATAGCATTTCATATTGTTTGACAACATCTGATATGCATTATATCATATGTATAGACCCCACTTGATAGGATGAAACTGACAGGAGATATAATGAGCATTGGGATAACCTATGAATGAGATAAGAAATAATGTGCTTAAGATTGCTTTCCAATTTTGATGTGGCCATTGTGAGATATTGGTCATATCAATAAATTTGTCAGCATACCGACCCTATTGATGAATCCGATGGAAATGATGGTTAACGATAATGTTCTTGGTTTTCGAGCTGTGAGAGCCAGTTTAAGTTTGACTCCAGATGGGACTTGTTTAACTGAAAAATAAGTGAAACTGATTTTATATAGCAGATAAGGACAATAATTCTGAAAGAGAATGTTTATGCAGCAGTCATTATGAGTAATTGAAGGATTCTTACTGAAGTTCATTGAGATAGTAATGCCTGACATCATCAGGTGTGTCAAGATTAAAAGCTTAATTTTGGAAGCTAGACTGGAAGTGGATTGTGACAGATGTAAGTAAATGTTAAATATGTTGATATATGGACATAGAACATTAAACTTATTTGAGAAATTGCTTTGATTTGTATTGGTAGTCTGTTTAGAAATGGAATAATGTGATTAAACAATCTGTCAACGAATTTGTTAAGTGTTAAAGAGGAAGTCTAGTGATAATCTCAGCGTTGGCCTAGAGATTCACCTTTGACTAATGATTAGTCAGAGTGAAGGCTTCAGATATTAAAAGAAAGAGTATGGTCAAGTGTATGGGATTGTGGCAATGACTGTGGAAAGTGGTTATCTATAGTAGAATTCGACTCTTATTAAGATAATGTCAGAAAGAAAATGTCGAATCTTTTAAACTGGACTTAATGGAGTGCAAATAAAATAGCAAGTCTTGATTTGATTCCAGATATGAAAAGGATCTACATTCAGGATGATATGTTTAGAAAGAGAGACTGATAAAGATTGGTTAGCTTTAAATATAACTGGGTCCCCTTGGCAAAGATCTATTGGAACTATT
Organism: Excoecaria agallocha; assembly: GCA_037975025.1. NCBI lineage: Eukaryota > Viridiplantae > Streptophyta > Magnoliopsida > Malpighiales > Euphorbiaceae > Excoecaria > Excoecaria agallocha. The sequence continues at coordinate 9,368,637 of CM075815.1, forward strand.
GAATATGAAAGAAGTTTGGTAATATAATCGTATGGTATCCTCTACTCTGTGCTATAAGTAAATTTCGAGGACGAAATTTGTTTTAGTAGGGGAGAATTGTAATGGCCTCAATACCGGGTCAGTCGTGAATAGTATTTTCCGGCAGTGAATAGTATTTTTCAGGTTCGAAATTACACCCGAAAGTCAAAAATATTTTATTGGACCATTTGAAAGGAATAATCATGGTGAGCTTTAGGGTTGAAATTTGAAGTGAATTTGAGGTCAAATGGACTTCTAAAAGTCAAAAAATATGAAAAGATAGCGAATATAATTTTTATTGATAGGGAAGAGGAATTAATTTTGTATAAATAATTAAAAAATAGTAAACGAACTTCAAATATTGCCAGATTTGGCGTGCCTACATGAATTTTTATGTAGAATATTTTGGTGATGAGAATGAAAATTTTTGGTGACACCGACAGTTATCGAATTGGACCGATAAGTTTGAATCGGATCGATAACAGACTCTGATTGAGCCAAAAATTTATGTACTACTTATTTTCAATGTTTTAAGAATGATAAAATTAAAATTGAAGTGATTTGAAGTAAGGAAGAGAGAGAATTGGATTAGGGCTTTTAAAAAGGCCTAAATGGGACTTAATGTTTAAATAAGCAAAGCCCACTCATTAAGCCCAATTTTGGGCCCATAAGAGTGGTATAAAAGGGCAAAAATCTGGAGATTTTCTCCAGAATAATCCAGCTCCCCCTTCCTCTTGTAATGGCCGAATTTCTCCTCGTTTCTCTCTCTCTTCATTTTTCTTCATATCTACTTTAAATCTCTCATAAACCCCAACATAGAAGATGAAGTTCTCTCTCTCTCTAGATCATCCTAGTGGTCTCAAGCAAGTGTTTTGAGTAAGGAAAGGCAAGGAATCAAGTAAAGAAAGAAAAAGAGGTAAGATGGAACTTGAAAAGTTAAGTAATTTTCATTGATTTTTTTGATGTGTTCTTATAGTTTTTGAGGTGTATAAGTTAATATGAGCTTGGATTTTTCATGTGAAGATAAGAAATTAAGGTTAGGAAGGCTAAGGAATTCCGGCCACCATTGTTCCTTTGGGTGAAGGATGGATTTCTTTGGTGTAAGACATGAAAAAAGAAGCCTAAGGAAGCTAAAGCTTGGAAAAAAGGTAAGTGACTACAAAATCCCTTAATTTCCCATTTATTATGAATTTTTTTTAATTATGTAATTAAGGTGAAAATGTTTAAAGTTGTTAATTGATGCAATTATTTTAGGATAATTCCAATTGGATTAGA
>CM075815.1:9370129-9400632 GCA_037975025.1 Excoecaria agallocha
CATTTATTTGGGGATCTATTTTGTTAAGAAATAATAAAATTAGAAGGAAATTACTTGCACAATTTAAATGTTAAGCAAGAAAGAACAACATGAACTTTAATATATATATATATATATATAAAATTACAAGTCCCTCATGGGGATGTAGTTGAAAGATAAATTTGCAGCAAAAGATAGATATATATATATATATAACTCAGAGTTTGTGATGCAAGGATATTCTTTCACATATATTTCATGGTAAATACAAGTGAGTATATATAATACAAAGTTAAGATATTTATAGCTAAGAATAAGATATGACAGTTAAGGATATATCTAAGATAATACCAAATATTCAAACTATACAACTCATTCAAATGGAACGAAATATCAACTGAAGATCATATCAGCTGAAGATATTCCTGAATATCTTCAATACCCCCACTCAAGCTGATGGTAAAATTCTGTGTAACCGAAGCTTGTTGAAAATAAAGTTAAAGGATTGCTTGGCAAGAGGTTTTGTAAGTATATCAGCTAGTTGATCCTTAGAAGAGATGGAGTTGACCTGAAGATGTTTGGCTTGAACTAATTCCCGAATGAAATGAAAGTCACATTCTATATGTCTTGTGCATGCACTAAAAATAGAGTTAGTAGAGAGAAATACGGCACCAAGATTGTCACACCAGATTTGAGAATGCGAAAAGATTGAACACCAAGATAAAAAAGAAGAGCTTGCAACCATTTGATATCTGATGCAGCATTGGCAACAGCTCTAAATTCAAATTCCGTTGAAGACCTGGCAACTGTGTTTTATTTCTTTAAAGACCAGCTAATGAGATTTGGACCAAGGAAAATAAGTGATCCACCTGTGGACCTCTGATCAACAAGATTACCTACCCAATCAGCATCAGTAAAGATGGATAAATCAAAGAAGGTATACCTAGATATAAGCAGGCTGTAATCAATGGTGCCCTAAAGATATCTAAGCAATCTTTTTAGAGCTTGAAGATGAACGGTAGTTGGACCATGCATAAATTGAGTTAATCTGTTAACCGTAAAAATAATATCGTGTCTGGTCATGGTAACATATTGAAGTGACCCATAGCATTGACTGAATTTTGTGGCATCAAAAGTGGAGAGTAAGTCCCTATCGCCTTTCTTCAAAATGAGATCAATCTGTAGAGGACTTGAAAGTGGGCGACTATGCTGCATACCCATAAGTTTGAGAATAAAGCTGATGTAGGAACGTTGATGTAATGTTAACTCACCAGAATTTTGAACAGCTTCAATCCCCAAGAAGTATTTCAATTGACCAAGATCATGAAGTGCAAAGGTTGATGCCAAATGATTAATGATAGAGCACAGAAAATTGGAATCACTCCCTGTTAAAATAATGTCATCTACATACACTAACAAAAAATAAGCAATGGTGTTGTTAGAGTAAATAAACAAGGAGGAATCTGCCCTTGAACCACGGAAACCAATTGTTTGAAGAAAATTAGTTAATTTCCGAAACCATGATCGTGGTGCTTGTTTCAAACCATAAAGTGATTTGCGTAGCTTGCAAACATAGTGAGGAAAGTGTTTGTTAACAAAGCCTTGGGGTTGTTTCATAAATACTTCCTCTTTTAAATCACCATGCAAGAAAGCATTACTAACATCCAATTGACAAATTTACCAACCTTAAGAGACAGCAATAGAGAGAACTGTGCGAATTGTCAATGTTTTAATGACAGGGCTAAAGTTGTCAGTGTAATCAAGGCCATATTCCTGAGTGTAGCCTTTAGCAACCAAGCGTGCCTTATATCTCTCAACAACACCATTCGCATGGCGTTTGATCTTGTACATCCAGCGATTACCAACTATATTGGCATGAGATGGAAGAGGAACAAGATCCCATATATGTGTCTGGTAAAGGGCATTCATCTCATTTTGCATTGCTTCTTTCCATTGTGATAAGAGAATAGCTTTGAAAAAAGAAGATGGTTCGGATTCAAGGAAAGATGAAGGTAGGGCAAGATGGGTATGTTTAGAAGATTTGGCAGCGGTAGAGGGTCGTAGTTGTATGTTGTGAGTACGTAGGGGTTGGAAGGATTGAGAAACAGAAGTACGTGGGTGTGAAAGATCAATAATTAAATCTAAGCCATCAGGATTAAATAAAGTGACATTATTAGGAGAGGGTGAGGTAGTAGGTATTGAGGTAGATTGGGATAGTGTATGATAGGAGTGAGAAGGAAAGGAGGTTAAAGAAGAAATGTTACCTGACTGAGGAGGAACCGTAGATAATGGATAAGACAGCTAGAGCCAAGGTATTTGAGACCGTGCAGAGGAGGAGGAAACCACTGATGTATCAACTATTTGAAAAGGAAATTTAGTTTCATCAAATGTAACATGTCGTGCAAAAATAATTTTCCCAGTTTCAAGATCAAGGCAGCGATAACCTAGGTAGTGAGGTGAATAACCAAGGAAAATACACTCTTTACTACAATAGGAAAATTTATGCTTATTGAAAGGTCTTAACAAAGGAAACATAGCACAACCAAAAATTTTTAAAAAGGAGTAATCCGGTGGTTTATGAAATAAAAGTTGAAATGGAATGGCTTTAGACAGAGACTGAGTAGGCATGCGATTGATGATAAAAATGGTTGTTTCAAAGGCAAAATGCCAGTATTTAAAAGGTGTACTACTATGCCCAAGTATAGATAAGCCAATGTCCACTATATGTCTTATTTTCCTTTCAGCTGTGCCATTTTGTTCATGTGTATGAGGGCAAGTAATGCGATGATGAATACTAATTTGCTTAAAATAAGTATGTAGAGATCTATATTCACCACCCCAATCAGAATTAAAGGTTTTTATAGTGGTATTAAATTGGCATTCTACCAAGGATTGGAATTGCTTAAACATATGAAGAACATCACTTTTAGCTTTGAGATGAAAAAACCTTGTAAATAGAGAATAGTCATCAATAAAAATAACAAAGTACTTATGACCAGATAAAGACATGATGGGAGTCGGTCCCCATACATTGAAATGAATTAAATCAAGGGGAGCAGAACTATAATGATGTGTCATAGGTAAGGACAAGCGATGCAATTTACATAAACAACATACCTTACAATTATTCAAAGAATGAGAAAGACTAGAACATGGTAATTGAAATTGTTTAATGAGATGTTTGACAGATGGGAAATTATGATGACCCAAACAAGCATGCCATTGATGAAGAGTAGCAAGGTAAGCTTGAAAAGGAGAAGAATTGAAAGACTGCAGCTTGTACAATCCATGATCAATGGTTCCTCGTAGGCGTAATTTCTTGGTGGTTTTGTCCTTCACAAGACAAGATTTATCATCAAATTCAAAGATACAATTGTTATTTTTGCAGAATTTTTTAACCGAGAGCAACGGTTTGGTAATAGAAGGGACGTGCAAAATATTATTTAAAATAAAGGATTGAGTGCAATTTGAGATGTTAATTACCCTTACCGACATGTGAGATTGGGAGACCTTGTCCATTGCCAACTATAAGCTTATCATTACCTGTATACTCATCATGAATGGATAAGGATGCAAGATTAGGTGTAATGTGATGACTAGCTCCAGTGTCAGGATACCAATCAAAGGTGAAACTCGAAGATGAATTTTGATCAACTTGACTGATGTTAGCTTGAGGAGTGGACTGAGTAGAGAAGGCAGGACGAGGTGGTCGATATGTAGACTAATTGAAATGAGGAGATCGAGTAAAATTTTGATCAAAACGTCTCTTGCAATCAATGGCAACATGATTGTTATAACCACAAATTTGACACTGAACAGAATTAGACCTTGAGAAGTTAGGCCAGCGATTTTTCTAAAAGTTGGTTGAATTCTTGCGATTGAAAGTTGCAGATGCAGGATTTGAGGATCGTTATGCCATATTAGCAATCGGGGATGATGATTGTTGAGCCTTCAGGAGCAGTTCATATGATACCCATTGTCCATGTAAATCATGGAATGAAGGAGGATCAATTCGTTGTTACAAACCACCAATTATACCATTGAAATCTGAACCAAGGTTTTTGAAGACAATAGCGTTGAACTCAGCTGCAAAGACTGGTTGTCCAGCCAAGGCTAAATTGTCTGCAATATTTTTGGCCTTGAAGATATAGTCAGAAATTGTCATGTCATTCTTAGAGAGGTTATGAAGCTCAATGTAATTGTTTACCATACCATAAGCAGAAAAGAATGCATGCCAAACTGCAGAGGCTGAATTCAAACCAATTAAATGAGGATAAACTTCCTCTGAAATAGACGAGAGAAGCTAAGAGAATAAAATTTGATCTTTATTAAACCAGGTGGTGTAGGCTGGATTTAGCTCTTCTTCTTGTGTTGTCGGATTGACAATTGTTTTCGATGGAACTTGTTTGGTTCCATACAAGATATCATGCAAGTTATAAAAAGTTTAACAAGGGCTGAAATTGTAGCTTCCAAGGAACAAAATGTTTGGAGTTTAATTTGATGGAAAATGTCTGTTGAATGTTTGTAGGAGTTGAAGGAGAAATAAGTGTGGGTAATGAAAGGGCAGAAGAAGAAATTACAGGAGAGGAAGAGGAAGAGGTAGAAGACGAAGTAGTGCCGGCCATGAAGACAGCTCTGATACCAACTCAGAGTTTGTGATGGAAGGATATTCTTTCACATATATTTCATGGTAAATACAGGTGAATATATATAATACAAAGTTAAGATATTTACAGCTAAGAATAAGATATGATAGCTAAGGATATATCTAAGATAATACCAAATATTCAAACTATACAACTCATTCAAATGGGATGAAATATCAGCTGAAGATCATATCAGTTGAAGATATTCCTGAATATCTGTAATAATATATATATATATATATATATATATATCCCCAATGGAAAAAGTTCGTTAGAATTAAGGGCTAGATTAAATGTATTGAAATGTTTTATATTACGGTTCCTACTTTCCCTTTCCCTTTGTTACAAAGAAAATTGATAAACTTTTAACTTAATTAAAACCAAGTACAAGATAAAATGAATTAGTTTATCAAAATTGCAAATAATTTTTTCAATTTAGAAATGAAATTTCAAAAGATTAATTATCAGAATTCATTTATATTAAACAACAGCTTAATCTCATACAAAAAAAGAAAAGAAAAAAATGGCTTAATCTTGCACACAATTCTAATTTTCCCTTGTGGAATTGTTTAACTTATCAATTTAAGATCACACTCAAGAAATAAATCTGCTTATTTTGTAGGGTTTTTTTGAAAATATTTTTAAAAAAAAAATTGAATTGTTGTACTATAATATAGGGGGTGAGTATGAACCGGTTAACCGATTCATGAGCAAAAAAAATTAACTAGTTTATTAATATTGATTTTTTAAAATCATTAACCATTAATCAGTCCATTGATTTTGGTTTTTTGATTTGATTAAGTAGTATTTTTCAGTTAACCATTAAAATTTATAATATAAAATCATAAAAAATTAAGCAAAATTTAATTTAATTTCAAATGTGTAAAGTAATTTAAAATAAAAATTACAAAATAAGTATAATTTACTAGTCATAATTCATGTACAACAAATTAATAGCTAATATTATAAAATAGATTTAATATTTGTTGAAAATTAATATGTTTAATTTTAAGTTAAATAAAATTTAAATAATATTAAATGTTAAAATATAAACTATAAAATATAAGAAAATGTAACTAAATGCTATTATATATGATAAAAAATAACATATATAAAAATTAATCGGTTACTAAAAACAAATATTACTATTTAATTAAAGAAAATAACATAATAAAAATTTAATTAAAAATATTACATAAATTTTATAGGAAAATATAAAAATTAAGATACAAAAATAAAAATATATTTTAAAATATTTTTTATCACTTTATGTAAGTTTTAGACAAAAATAGAAAAAAATTTAAAGTATATATATATATATATATATATTGGTTAATCGTGAACTAACGGTTAATCGGTATTTAAAAATCGAAACCATAATCAAAAACCTAAAATGTAAAAATTAAAAATTATAATCTGAATCAATCAAATCGGTTTGCTTTTAAATCAATTTTATAATTAATCATATTTTCGATTTTTTTTGCTCATCCTACTATAATAAACATAATTAGAAAAATAAAGTTGATAGAAACTGGCAATGAGATTTTCAATTTTTGACATTGTGGGCCCTATGGAGAAAAGGAAATTTTACATTAAAATCCGTATAACCATTACCGGTTTTAATGTCAAATCAGGTCAAATTTCACTATTGGTCAGGTCAAAAACTGGCTTTGACAGTCTAAAATTCGCTCTAACCTAACCGATTTCTGGTCTAACTATAAACCCATCAAATATGAAATTTCTCCATTTATCTATTATTGTCATTTTTTTTTTCAATTTGAGTGTAATGAAATAAATGGGAATTTAAGCCGATATTTATATAGAGAAGGAAATGCGCATACAAACAAAGAAAAAAATGGCTTTGCTGCGAAATATTTTTATCGTGAATTGATTATTTTTATTTCAAATTAGACAGTAAGTCTACTAGTATTTTGCTCCTATTCAAACTCTATTTATTGATTTGTTCATTGAGTTTTTGTGGCTATAAATAAACTTGTTGAGTTATTCAACACACCAAGAATAAGAATAAGAAAAGAATACATGTAACACCCTATACCTGACATTGGTCAAGTAACATATATCTCATGTGCGAAGTTGTTAATTTTATTATCCTTTGTTTCGATAATGAAACTCATCATTAATATTTATTTTTATCTCCTTATTGTACCCTTGTATTGTTTAACTCAGTAATTGCTGCACCCTATTTATGTAGCCGAAAAATACTATTTATTTATTTTTTTAAGTTTCAGTTTCAGTTTCTTTGTTTCTTTTTCTTCTTTTGTTTTTCTGGAAAAATTTATTTTTTTCTAATTCTATGGCTTACTTTCATATATGATACATGCATCTTGCTGTCCAACACAAATTGTTTGCCAAGAAATATGTTCTTTCAATTAATCGGGACAAGGCGGTTGGCTTTTTAATGACTCTTCTCACCTTAATACCTACTGCATGAGATTATTCATGCAGATTTTTTTTTTTTTTTTGGAAATACTGATGCACTAAGTTTAGTAACTAAATGATCAATTAATAACCCATCAATTGCTATATAATAAATAACAGTTGAAAAATTAATTAAACCTAAACCCTGAACAATAATTGACCTAATAGCACATATGAGCAAATTACCGGTGTTAGATCAATAATTTATTTAGATTTACAATGACAACTTAGAAATTATTAGGACCGCTGACTATACTCGTTTTATTTTTAATACAATAACAATGAAAAATACTAAAGATTTAAATGCTATAATTAGGGTAATCCATCTCAATGGTATGCCAAGAAGATGATTCACCTAATAAATGTTCAGTTTCTTCATTATTTTTATCTTTTTTTCCATTAGCCTTCTCTTAAATTTCTCAAGCTGCCTAGATTTTTCGCAACTTGTTTCGTGGTTGGCCTTTCTATTCCACTACTATGCAGGCATTGTTTTGCAATCTCTGCAAAGACTTCAATCTCTTCCATTTCACCTTCATTTTCTACGCTAAAAGCATGCAAGAAAGATTGCCACTTTCCAGCTACGAACGAAAATACTGAATGATATTATCCTTTTTCCCATATCTAGCCACTGAGTTCGGCTTTTCTCCAATTAGAAGCTCGACAAGAACAACCCAAAACTGAAAGAATAAGCCCTAAATATATAATAACCCATATATTGATCATGTCAAATCATTAAGAATAAAATAGATGCAGAATCATACCTGAATTCATAGCCATCAAGAATGTGGAGGTTTTATGGTTTCTAGTTGACATAGAGATATGAATTTTCTCTTAGGTGATGGGATACTAGAGAGAAAAAAATGTATTAGATTTAAAGGTCTTTGTGCAACCAGAACCATAACTTATTTATATAGTGACTTATTTTCAAATTTGTCCATCATAAATTAGATTAAGTCTTTTAGACTTCTACACAATTATAAATTAACTCCATGTTTTTAATAAGACGATTATTAAGTCCAACTTGACTTTAAATTAACCAATCATTTTTATTTGGTTTAAAACTGTGATAGCATATAATATGCAATATTCACATATTTAATTTGTATATGTCCGTAAATTCCAACAACAAAATTGTATACATCACTTCTTTCCGTTGAATAGCCAATCATGAGATATTCAAGATCGATGTACCTAAATGTTCCTTTGATTTTTGTAGCCATATCAGATTGGCCTGGAGATATTAGCACTGAAGCTCCAAAATAGGATACTTTAGCAGTGTAATTATCATCAAAGAGTATGTAGGATGGCTTGACATCTCCATGAATAATTGGTGGGTCTGCTAATGAATGTAGTTAATCAAGAGCATGTGTTGTCTCCATGGCGATTCGCAATTGATTTCTCCAATTGGTTAATTAAAATAGTAGACTTGTGATGGATATGCTGAAAGAGCATTCCATTGGAAATGAATTCATAAACTAATAATGGAACTTTTGGTCTCTAGACCTAATAATGGAACTTTGGTCTCTAGACAAAGGCCTAATATTTTCACCACATTTATGTGGTTCGTCTGTGAAACAATCCAAATTTCTTGTTGACATTCTTGATTTATTTGATTCTTTCCTATGTCTTTTAGCTCACTACAAGAAAATAGACTTTTAACCACCAAAATTTAGCGAAGGGTTAAAAATCCGGTCATTAAAATATACTAACAACAAAGGGAAATTATTTCGGTTGTTAGTTCTTATTATTTAACCACCGATTTAAATCCCGCGGTTGAAACAGTGGAGATCCCGTGGTTACTGCCCTGAAAATAAAGCAGGACTTCAAAGTGGTTTACCTCTAAAATAAAAATCACAAACCTAAAAGATTAAATAAGAGCAAAAACGCAAAACCTTTTCTTTCTATCTTCTAAATCTAATAGAAATGAAAGAAATAAAAGCTAGGATTGCTCTCGACCTCGCTTGGTTTATCTCGTAGCTGCATCACCACTTTTTTTCACTTTCTATCATTCAACTGCTCATTTTCCCAATTTTCCTAACCCTATTTTTTTCTCTCCACTTGCCTTGCCATTGTAGTCAATCCTTTTGAGCTTTCAGTCACTGGTGGATGGTTGCCACTTCAATCAATGAAAGGTATCTCTAATTCTTTGATTTTCTTTTTTCAATTTTTTTCTTTAAATCCTTGGTGATGTTTGGTTCTAGAGATGGGGTTTCCAACTGATTTTCATGCTTTTCTTGGTCAAAAGGACATGAAACTTCAGCTATTGGATATTTTATCTTGTTTTTACTTGAAAAAATTTGTAGCATTATGACAGAACCCGAGCTAAATTTATATATTGAACTTTTACCCTCACCTTGGCCCCAATCTTCACATCAGGTCCTCCTTCAGCAAATATTGTTGACGATGTAGCTGAATCGCTGGAGCTTAAGGCGACTTGCCCCTGTGGATTATTGTTCTTGTGGTGGTATTTTGATTACAAAATTTTTTTATTTTAAACTTTTCTTTTTCAGGTTTCCAAATTCTACGAAAATTTGATTGCTTTCTTTGTTTTGGGGATTACAGGTTCCTGCCCAAAGTTCCAAAAGATTCTTCCTTTTTTAGTATTTTTTTCCTGTATAATTTTCTTTGGTTTTAATTTCATTCGATAACTTGAATAACAAAATCCAATTGTCAATTTTGGAGGAAAATAGACTGCTGTGAGAATTTATGTGTTCTTTGTATCAGAGAATGGCTGGGTTTTTCTCTTATTATTAAAATTTTGAGATATCCTGCTTATTTATTTTTTCTGCTTTCAAGCTTGTGGCTTCTGCGAATTCTGCTACTTGTTCATTTAGATGGTCAGAGTATACTGGGCAAAGCAAATCTTATCTTGAGTCATGGCTGAATAAAAGATGGATGAATTATTGTGATCGAAAATTAAACATCAGGTAGAGGCGTAGAGCAGAGAAGCATTAGTGGCAATGACTTGAGTAGTTGTGCTGAGGTCAAATGACTGGGAAGAAAAATGGGGGCAGTAGTCTACAAGAAATGACGCCTAACTAAGCAAACAGTAAATTCCGGTTCACTTTTATATTATTTGTCTCTGCTTTTTTTTAATATACATGAACTTATTACTACCTTAATACAAATTTAGGTGCTTTCTAGTTTTATGTTGAATTCATTGGTTTTGGTATATTCATTTTCTTTTCTTTTCAGCAATTGTCTGTCTGTTTCTACTTACATGTGGCTGATTTAGTACCAAGTGATTTGGCTGAATTAGTTCTAAGTTCCTAACTGGTTTTTGTCAATTCAGTGATGTTTTGGAACTTTACTTGGTACTTGTAACTTGTAATTTACAATCAACAAATTTATTTCATATTTATAAATTTGAAGCAATTCTATTCATCATAGCTGTTTGCATGATGGCATATTGTCATACTTTTGTAATTAATCAGTACTTTTTTTCTTATTGAATTGCTGTCAATTTACTATTATTATTATTTTGATTTACTAGTCTAGATTATGATTGTTGAAAGGCATGCCGGTTTTCACTCGTAAAAACAAGTTATTATGGGATTTTTTTTTTGGAGGATCGATCAACTCTTTACAATAAATTGCGGATCAATTGTATTGTACATCCCATTTGTAATTTCAAATAGGATTCAATACACCATCTTGCTTAATAATTATTTATAGAAATTGCATGTTGTATGACTTTGAATTTCATTTGCTATTGAGCTCTGTGGCGGATGGCTTCATTCCTAAATGAGTGGAAAAAAAAAGAAAATGGGTACATATACGACATCCTAATGCCAGGCTACCTGAAAATTTTATGGCATATGATAACACGCTTTTGATAACATATCATAATAAGTAGTTCAAATAGATTTGACTATTTCCATTCAAGACAAACAATCCAATTAAGGCAACAGTCCAGTTAAAATAGCTTGGTTACGAGCTCGAAAGTTTGAAACCTAAAGATGACATTTTCGTTACTTCAAATGGTAACAAAATCCTTTTAGGATTCTAACTCTGACAGAATAGGAAGATCAACCTTCCTTATCCAGTCCTCCAATTTAGAAAGAAGGAGTTTCTTCCTATATGGGACTTATAAATATGTTCAAACTATTGCCTTTATAAACAAAAAGGTATTCTCTTTTCTCTTTCTTGCATATTATTCTCTTTTTCATATAGTTTCTGACTTGATAGTCGGAGTCTCCACTGTCAGAACCTCACCGAAATTTTATTTTTTCATGTAACTCTTGCCAACCAGTAGCTCAAAATTTTCATAGTATATCATTTGGTGTAGTGAGCATGGACTTACCTTGAATTATGGACCTCTTTCACGATTTAAGCACCATCATTGCGCTATCAAAAAATCAACCTGAGCAGAATCAACCACTACAAGAAAAATGCAAAATAGCGAGGACAAAATCGTCGCTAAATCAGTTTAGTGAAGATTTAGCGAGGAAAAAAATTTTGTAACAAAAGTCATCCTAGCTAAATTTAGAGTCCTCGTTAATTTAGCGACGATATCAGCCCTCGCTAATTTTGCGAGGACTAAGTCCTCACAAAATGTAGCAAGGATTAAATCCTCACAAAAGATAGCGAGGACTAAATTCTCGCAAAATTCAAAAATTAGCGAGGACTGATATCCTCGCTAAATTCAGCTAGGATGACTTTTGATACAAACATGAGATTTATGTTCGCTAAATGTTGATATAAACTTATTTTTATTAATTTAATATGAAAATTTCATTATTTAAACAATAAACTAAAAAATAACAAATTTATATTTACTCAATATTTAATATAAAAATATATATATATTAATGAATAAATTGTTATTTACAAGTATATAACATTGCTAACAATATATCTAAAATGATACATGCATATATATTAGTAACAATAAAAATTCATAAACAGTTCATAAAATGTTTATTATAGCCTAAAGTTATTCTTAATTTGACAAATCCTTGTATGCGCTTTATTATAGCACTAAGCAAGGCTTGTAAAAAGTAACAAAATTAAAGAAATGAACAGTAGAAAGATTCAATGATGCTCAATGCAATAACACTATGACTTCATGGGGATTCCAGCTAACAATTAGGAAAGTTGCGCATAAGTTCTCCCCTGAATGTCCACGTTCCAATGCATGCCATGTCTCAACTCTCAACTAGCTTCATTATCAAATCAGTTTAATATTGTAGGGGCTTATTTGTTAAAACACCTAAAGTTAAGCAGCAAAATTTTTTGAATTCCTTAGGAGGAAATAAACCTCACAAAAACATCAATATTCACAATGAAAATTGAGTAAAAGCATGAATATAGCCAATTTACTCTACTTGTCTGCTAGCAGATTGCAAGCTTAGATTCTAAAAGGAATTTGAAAAAAAGGGAGAGTGATGCATACCTTTGTAATTCTAGAATGGCGCCAGGTCTGTTTAGATACTCACAGCCACATGTAGGTAAAGAAAACTTCGAATCTTTATTGCCAAATGAATAAACAACACCTCAAACTCTCAAAGGTACCTTCATCAAACCTTTACAAATATAATTAAGCGTAATAGTTTTTTTAAGTAAATATAGCAAATATTTAAATTTAAATTCAGAAAGAATATAAAAAGCACATTGATAAATTATACTATATGCTTTTAGAAAAAAAAAAATTAAACAAGCCTTTTGGTTCAATTTAAACTAAACCATAATCGATCAATTGTTTATTGTCTAACTTTAAAACAAATGTAATTAGTCTCTCTTTGTCATCATTAGGCAATTTGGACATTAAAAAAAATTGTGGTAATAAAAAGAAAATAAATAAAAAGTCATATATTAAATAATATATTATAAAGGTAAATGGTTTTTCTGGGTGCATGATTGCTTCCAACACTATTAAAAGCAAGGGCGAACAAAGGTTATCATACATATTATAATTAGTAATATTTAGTTATAAATTGATGCAAGACTAGAAAAATAAGAACTAGGTTTTAAACAAAGATTAAAATAAATATTAAATTAAATTAATTCGATATTGATAATTGCAATGATATAATCCAATTGAGAATTCAAAGATATAATGATTGAATAAAACACAATTGAAGAAACCTTCCAAAGCCACTATACATTTAAAAGACCACTTCTATTTATTTATTTATTTTTAATAGACAACACTGAAACTTAAATTGAATTTCATGTATACCTAAAAAAATTTCAGGTTATGTTATCACACAGTTTATGATAATATTAAAAAGCTATCAAGTTATGAATTTCTCAAGCAAATCAATCAGAAAGCACCGCAACAACTAAATGTAATTCCGAATGTGCATCTATTTTCCAAGAAATAAACCCAATCCAAATGGTGGTATGTCAGGTGAAGAGTGTTGATACTTAAAGATAACCACTCGTATCTCCACCCCACAACACAACAAGGGAAACAAATATCGGTTCTGGAGGATTAGACTTGTAACATCGTGTAAAAAAGTCCTATTAAAAATCACTTCAATAAATTAAATTTAACCACAAAATAAATTTAAAGCTTGCTCGAGTCTGAGTAGTGTTTTGGGTTAAGAAATATCAATAGTGCTCATTCAGCTAGCTGCCAATAAATATAAACTAACATTTTTCTAGCTTCAATAATTAAATTCATTCAAAATAAAACAAGAAACTCACGTCACCGATGGCACCAGCAACCTCCTTTAAGGTTGGGGAAATATTATGCAAATCACACCTAACAAATATCAGAAACAAACCCAATAACCAAATAAGCATAATCGGTAATACAAAAACAAAAGATATTAGTAGGCTGCAGTTTTCTTTTCTCTTATTTTTTAATGGATATCATTTACTAGCTTTTTTGAACTATTAAAGATGGGAAGAATTTGAGAAATAACAAAGCAGTAGTTACTAGAGATTGGATGAAAACAAGTTCACTTAGAGATTGGATGAAAACAAGTTCATTACGATTAGATTTAAGCACAATAAAAAAGACAATTAATGGAAGGAACAAAAAAATACTCATAGATACAGGTGCAGGAGGATCAAATGCAACAGAATTAATTATAGGAGAATAAAAGGATACTAGAAAAGCCACATGTATATAGAGATTTTAATAATCAAATACATGAGATAAACTATATTGTTATATTACCATTATTAATTAACAATATAGAAATTAATCTCGAAGTATACGTCACAAAAGATACGTACTAACAACCCATGTATTGGGGGCAATTGATGCTTGAACTAAAATCAAGAAAATGTGTACAATGAGTAGTTTATCATCTGTAGTAGTAGTGACCTGGACAGACTTCTTCTTGTATATAAATCTGACCAAAACCATCACCATAAGTTCTAAGTTCCCGTTCCATTTGACTTTCTACTAGAATTTACAATTATAAGGATCTTTGACATAATAATTGCATGAGACTCATGGTTTGCATGAGGATTTAGCAAAATGAAACTCTGACGAGGAAACTAAAGCCTCATCCCAAAAATAGCAAGCCTGCAAAAGATGAAACCAACAGTGACCTCACAGCTTCCTTTTACTAGAATTGTAAAATTCCATTACAGCCTGAAGTTCTAGGAAATTGTAACATCAACAAATCTTAATAAATTTACCAATCTCATTTATGATGCATTAAGTTCCTTACAGATCATACAAAACATTAACAGTAACCATTAAACTCATCAGTCAAGTTATATTTTTAAACTACTAAAATATATCCAGCAATCCCCGGCAATTCCAAAACCCATTCTCATATATTTAAACTATATGATGAGTTACTGACCTCTCAAGTTCTAGACCATCTTTATAAGTTGACAATCCTCTGCTGGTGTCTACAATGTATGAAACATTATAGAGAAAGCATATAACATATTTTCAGTTCCATTAGTTGAAACATTATGAATAAGCATATAAAGCAAATCCATGGTTCACTTGCTTCAGCTTTTTCAACATTTTCATCATTCTTCATAGTCAGCTACATAACTATATTTCTTTCATTCAGAAGGTCTTATCTGCACCTTAAAACTGATACAACATCAATATCACATTCAAATATCTTCCCGTAATAGTTAAATAGTTGAAAAAAAATTATGCAGTCTTTTCTTTTATCAATAAGCTCAGAAGAAAATGCAGAAAAAAATAAATGGACAAAGAGTTATACCCAAATGGATCTTGCAAACGAATTAAAGCATTTGAGGTGATCTCACAGATTAGGCGCTGTGTTTGCTCTCCCTCAGAATGGCTAAGGCATTTTTGGAGTACGCAATAGCCATGGCGATCAGCAGCCAGCTCAACACATTTGGTGGTCACAGCTTCATAAAGGAACTGCAAAATGAATCATTAACAATTTTTAACAATCATTAACAATCACAAACCCACAGAACTTTTGCCACCTCCTGCACTCCACCTTCTACCCTGTTACCATTCTCTCAACATTTTGATAAACAAGATTGAAATGAGGCCTTAATCCAACCTTGCTCCTTTATGTTTACTAGTTTTTAAGTGTTTCAAACGAAATGAATGAGAAATTGAATATCTGAGAAATTTGAAACAAAAAAAGGATCCAATGCACTAGTAACTTTAAATCAGCTGATCAGATTTTCTTACCTCATTGTATTCAGGAGCCAAATACTGTAAGCAACACTGTGCAACGTGATTACCATTCATATTTTTTATTAAAGTCACTATGCCAGACTTCAGTGAGGAGATAAGCATAGAGAACTACTCTTGGGTCTTGAGGGTTTCAGATGACCTTTTGAATAGTCGAGATGCTTTTTTTGGATCAACAACACCCAAACCCAAAACTTAGTGACAAAAACGACGGCAGACTCTGTGTTGCAGATGCAACTGACCGCAGATGAAATGCAAGGGAACCATGCAGATTGAGTAGACCTCCCTATGTCTACAAGCTCCATAAGCCACCCATTCCAGGGAATCAGCACAAACCGCACATTTGTTGAGAGAAGAGGATCCTATATCTAATGTAGATTATGAAAATAAAAGAGCTTTTGGGTTTTTGGTTTAGATTGGGCATTTTGGGGGAGAAAGGTTAATTTGAAATTTTTTAAATTTACACCACTTTAATTTTTCATTTCATTGGCGCCTACTGATCCCGCTAAAATAGAATTAGCATTTCAAGTCATTAGCTACGGTTAATTACCTAGCTAAAATTAGCATGGATTTTTTTCTCGCTAGATGCTTAATTAAATTAGCAAGGACAACATTTGTAGCTTAATGTCAGCGAGGGATATATCCTCGCTAAATTGGTGAGGACAATAGTCCAAGCTAATGCAACATGAATTAAGTATCAGCGAGGGATATGTCCTTGCTAAATTGGTGAGGACTACATTCCAATCTAAATTAGCGAGGGCTATTTCCTCGCTAAATGGTTAAAACTCACACCACTTTACAAATCATTGTCGAGGACCAGAATCCAAGCTAAATTAGCGAGGACAATAATCCAAGCTAAATTATATTCTCGGAATTTATTTCTTTTATTATATAATTAATAAGAATTAATATTAATAAATGAATATAAATATAATAATTTAATTTAATTTAGTTAATTTCAATAACAATAATTTAGTTCATTTAAGTTTTTATTATATAATTAATAATAATTAATATTATTAAATATAAAAATAATAATTTAATTTAATTTAGTTAATTTAATTAATAATAAAATAGTTTATTTAATTTTTGCGAGGGAATTGTCCTCGCGAATTTGGCGAGGATTTTAGTCCTAGCAAAATTAGTGAGGACAATGTCCTCACCAAATTCTTCATAAACCAAATGGCATGTGATTCACAATTTGACGAGAGAATTGTCCTCGCCAATTTAGCGAGGACATTGTCCTTCATAAACCAAATGGCATGTGATACACGGTTTGGCAAGAGAATTGTCCTCACCAATTTAGCGAGGATTTTAGTCCTAGCAATCCTTCATAAACCAAATGGCATGTGATTCACGGTTTGGCGAGGGAATTGTCCTTGCCAATATCCTAGCAAAATTAAATATTTCATAAACCAAATGGCATGTGATTAACAGTTTGGCAAGGAAATTGTCCTTGCCAATTTAGCGAGGATTTTAGTCCTAGCAAAATTAGCGAGGACAATATCCTCGCCAAATCCTTCATAAACCAAATACAAAACTATTTGACCGTTAGCGAAGGATTTGTCCTCGCTAACTTAGCGAGAATTTGTTTCTCGCAAAATTAGCGAGGACTTAAATGGTTCATAAATTATTTTAGCCATGAATTAAGATTTAGCGAGGGTTTTGTGCTCACAAAGTCGTCTCTATTTTTTGCGCCAAAATTTTGGTGCCAAAAATTAGCTACAACATAAATTATTTATTGCTAAATTGTTGCAAATCTTTTTTCCCACTAGCCCCTAACAATATTTGCGAAAAAAATCATTTTTCATCGCAATGTTGTCGCTAAATGGTGCATTTAGCAACAAATTTTATTGGTCTCACTAATTTTCATCGCTATTCTATATTTTTTTGTAGTGAACACTAACCCCACTCATTCAATAACTTTTCCTCCAAAACTGACCATTAGGCTGGTAGCCCCGCCTGCCACATCCGTTCTGCCTATACCCGACTTTACACCACAAATTGTGTAGGGTTTCCTTGCAGCTTTATCTACCATGACAGCTCAGGCACCCCCTCTAACCTCAACACCTACCTTACTACCTTTACTTGGTTTGCTAGCTCTAGGATTGATGATAACCCTAATAGTTGAATAATTTGAAAGGCTTTTTGAAGAAAGAATGTAAAAGTATCAAAATAGAAATACCTTGCAATACTAGGGTAGCTTTTGATCCCTTCTATCTAGGGAAATTCTAATGGCCCTTTTCCCAAAAATCTAATTACTTAGTCTGTCCAAATACAATGGCAACACCCCCAAGCTCACTTAAATTGATTCCACCACACTATGCTAGTCCACACCACTGAAGATACAGGCTTATGCAAGATTTTTCTCAAACCCTCATAGAGTTTGCCTAAATATGGTTCAAAAACTTTCCCAAGCACTTAATGGAAAATTTTGAACAATTCAACAATATACTTATAACCAAGTTTGTAGCAGTTATTAAGCCTACAAAGGTTTTGGCTAACCTAAACCAAATTCAATAGGGAAAAGGCTAACCCTCGTGAACTTATGTAGAAAGATTTAATCTCGTGGCCATGTAAATCCAAAATCTCAACCTAGAATTGGTTATTAACTCCCTAATACACAACACAAGGTGTCAAGATTTTAGTGATTCGTTGAGTAAAAAACCCTCTAATAACTTTACTAAACTTATGTTTTGAACACAAAAGTATATCAGAATGGATGAGGCCCACAAACTCCGATATAGCTCCCACTATAGGGACACAGATAGAGATAGAAACTCATCAAATAGGATCGGTTATGACGGGGCCAACAATAAGAAGAATGACTTTAAGGCCAACAGAGGAACCAGTAGATCTAACTGAACTTATATAGTCTCAACGTCATATTCAGGAGATAGGAAGGAAGATCGATTTACGCCTCTAAACACGAAAAGATCCCAAATCCTCACATGGATGAAGTAAAATGGACAAGTTAACTAGCTTTGACCCATAAAAGGAGGATCCCAACCAGGATCAAAGTTTATATTGTACTTACCACAAGGATAAAGGACACGAGATCTACGAGTGCAAAAAACTTAAACGAGAAATTGGAAATTTAGTTCGAAAAGGGAAATTAGCTTAATTTATCAAGAATACAGACAATGATAATCGATACCAATCCCTAATACCTTGATAACAAGAAAAGAGAAGAGTAAGCTCTAACAAAAGGCTCTTTTCGGAGTCATTCATATCATTGAAGGCAAGCATTACGACATCTCCAATTATTCCAAGAAGTGAAAAGCCAAAGAAGTGTTCTCCCTAGGCGCCAGATCACCAACTTTTAATGCCATTCAATTCTTTATAGCTAATGGGATATATGTCCAATAACAACGCACAGACAACCTAGTGGTGGAAGCTTTTATTTTGGACTACTTGATCCAGCGAATTCTGGTGGATACAAGTAGTGATGTCAACTTAATCACCCTTTAACCTTTCAAAGTGCTCGAAATGTCAACCAACCTTTTGGAGCTTGTTTTGGCACCATTTATTGCAATATCCGGACAACTAATTAAAGTTAAAGTCTCAATCAATTTAACCCTCTAGCTAGGAGATGATACAATTATTTAAGCATGTACTTCTTACTTCATGGTGATAAATACTTCCTTAGCCTATAATTTTATTATTGGATGACCTGTGTTTGTCGCAAATGATGTTTACATTTCTATGTAGAAAATTGCTGCTTAAAATCCCAACTCAAAACAGTATTGTAGTACTCCAAGGAAAACAACGAATTGCTTGGGAAATATATATAGCAATGCTGAAGGAGGCAAACTAGGCTTTACCACTGGATGTATTGGACGTGATGACTGACTTAGCCCGAAAAGTTGAGCCACATGATTCATTGCAAGATGTTAAACTTTCACCAAGAAAAATAGTCAAGATGGCTTCCAACAAAGTTAAGAAGGCAAGAGACTCACTTATTTTCATGGCCCGTGAACTCACTGATATATTTGTATGTCAACCTTTGCATATCACAGGCATAGATCCCAAAGTAATATCTCATTCTCTTAATATTCAGCTTGAGTATAAGCCTATAAAATAGAAAAAATGGAGTCATACGCCAGAATGACAGCTGGCCATAGCTAAGAAGACAAATATTTTGTTGAAGAACGGGTTTATTTAAGAAGTTTTATACCCGAACTGGTTATCTAATTTTGTTTTAGTAAAAAAGGCCAATGGAAAATAGAGAATGTGTATTGACTTTAACAATCTAAATAAGGCTTGCCCCAAAGACAGTTATCCATTACCTAATATTGATCTTTTGGTAGACTTTATAATAGGATTCGATGAATATGCCTTATTAAATGCCTCGGTAGATTATCATCAAATCAGTATAAACTCGACAAATGAAGAAAAAATGGCATTCATTACTCATGGAGCAACTTATTGCTATCGAGTCATGCTTTTCAGCCTCAATAATGTTGGAGCTACTTATTAAAGGCTAATGAACAAGCTTTTCATCAATTAGCTTGGTCAAAACATAGAGTTGTACGTAGATGATATGATAGTAAAGAGCAGGACCTCGGCAGACTTGCCTACTAAACTTACATAAACCTTTTCAACCCTCAGAAAATTTGGTCTCAAACATTAATCAAAAGAAATGTGCTTTTGGTGACCAGTCCAAAAATTTTTGGGGTTTATGATTTTCAAAAGAGGAATATAAGCCAATTTAGAAAAAAAATCCAAGCCATCTTGGAAATGGAGCCACCAAAGTCCATCAGGAATGTAACACCCATACTATACAGACCTAATGAAGCAATGCGATAAGCTGGAATTTTTTTTTGTTTTAAATCATATAACCTTTCTTTTTCAAATTCTGAATTACTATACATAATTCCCAAGTTTAATTTATCGCTAACCTATAACTATACAATATTACTATTTATTTTACAAAAATTCAACAATATAACAGCTATAATTTAACTAACCTCCTAAAAATCAAACAAGTCACAGATACTACAAGAAAATTTAAAAATAGCAACGAAATTGATTCTGTTGCTAATTTTAGCAACGGAATTGCATTTTCGTTGCATTTAGCAATGGAAATTAATTTCCGTTGCTAAAATTGGTTAAACTTTCTAGATTTAGCAACGGAAATATTTTTGGTTACTTTTCGTTCCTAAAAGTGGAGGGAATTTTTAGCGTCAAAATTTAGCAACGAAAATTAGCAACGGAATTACTATACCGTTGCTAAATAAGGCGCTAATGGATGGCGAAAAAATTTTGGAATGAAAAATAGCAACGGAAAAATTTCTTGCTAATTTAGCAACGGAATTAATTTTTCGTTGCTGTATTAGCAACGAAATTAATTTTTCGTTGCTGTATTAGCAACGAAAAATAATTCGGTTGCTAAATAGCAACGGAATTCCGTTGGTATTTTCTAATTTACCCTAGGTATAAATATTCATTTGTCCTTCCCACCCTAATTTAGCCCAGCCACAAAAGCCTGGTAGTCTTTCTCTCAAAAATCAACTCTCTTTACTCTCTTATAGCAAAAGCTGAGCCTGATCACGATCATCGTGAGGACGAGGGAGTAACTACTGCCGAGGATGAGGACATCGAAGCTCAGGTCACTCCGATTGTCAAACTCGAGGAGGTCGCCATCGCCACCGGTGAAGAGGACGAAGATACGATTCTCAATCTGTAAATAATCTTTCACCCAATGTCTTCTACTTTTTTCGATTTCTAGGGTTAAGGAGATTTTGAATTAATATTCTTGGCCCTTTAAGATTGTTCTTTGCCTTTAATTTGTAGCCGTTGATCTTTGTGTAAAAGGAAAAGTAACCTAAAGACAAAGAAGGCCTTCATCTCTTTGCCCTCATCAAACGAAGACGATAGAAGAAGTCCATCCGAGATTATCAGGTTCTGTTTCTTTCTTCTTTGCATTTACTTTGCTCTGTGACTGAAACTTCTTTTTATTATCCTCAAAATCTTAACCCTTTATTATCATCAAAATCTTCTCTTGTTTTGCTTTCTTTTGAAAAATAGCAGCTTTATCTTACATTTGTGGTGTTGAGAAAATTTATCATTGTTTACTTTAGTTTTTTGAAAAATGTAAAAAAAAATATGTGCGTTTGAGTCTTTGTGAACTAGCTTAATTAGGTAAGATGGTCAGATATACCCAATGCAATTGAAGTAGGTAATTGGGTTCAAGCTCTATTTATTTATTATTTTATTGAATTGGTGATGTTGTTTGGTTTTATGATAAGGGCAGGTAATGAAGGTAAAGACAATATCTCCTCACTGGAACCTTGTAGATGCCCCTTACGAGTATCCTTCATATTGTGGAGGTTGTAAGACACAAAACATATCTTATGAGGCTCAGATTAAAGCTAAGGAATAGCAAGTCCATGAATTGATGATACATGTTGGAGCATTTTATATATTTTATTGTATTGTCGTGTTTGGATCAGTTTGTTGTTGTATTGTAGTTTGTACATGATGTTCGTATTAACTTTTTGCTATTTGCCAATAGAGATTCGATTTTGGCTAGCTTTTCTTTTATGTTAATTAATTACTCTTGTTATTGATAGCCAATAAAATTTTGTTTGGCAGGATTATTCATCATCTATGAATTTGATGTTGCGTGCAACTTCCTATATTCTTAAGCTGACATTATATCTTGACCTTGATACTTTCATCTATTATATTTAGGAGTTCCAGGACAGTTGATGCACAATAATAGATTACAGGAATACACACAGAAGGCATCCTTACCCTTGCCAATATATCAAATGATAAATGAAGGGTCTTCAAATTTGCCTAGATTTAGGTCAACTGTGTTGGTTCATGGAGAACAATTTACTTCTCCAAACACGTTTTTGCACCGAAAAGAAGCTAAAAAAGAAGTTGCAAGAATTGCATTGCACCATTTACTCAACAACACAAAGGAAGAAGGATGTCCCCTCTTGCACCATTTCTTCTTTCTTGCGTTCTCTCTGATTTTTTTTTAATTACTATGTTAAGCTTCACATCTTTTGAGAATTTCCTAAGGATTAGGGACTCTTGCCTTGAATTGACATATGTTCTTGAAGATTTAACTGTTTGTCTTATTTACCTATGCTAGAAAGTCCTCTGGATCTCTCAATTTTGAGTGGAATTATATAGAAACCTAAACTTGTAAATTAGACAACTTGTCTAGAAATGTTATGTATTATTACATTTATAATTTTTGTTGATACATAAATCTAGAAAGATATTTGACTTGAGCTACTAAACCAATTGTTAAGATTATATTTTAGAATCTTGATTGCATACTTTTGTTTTCTCTTTTTGTGTTGAGTGAAAATTATTTGGGACTATATCGGCAAAAGGTAATGATTGCAAAAGAAAATCTACTGGTGAGACTGGAAGGACCAAGAAAGAGGCTGAACAATTGGCAAAAGGAAAGAAAGTTTACCTTTTAATTTTTAATTTAAATAGAAGCATAATATTCTTGTCTACGGCTGTTGGCTGAGATTGCTGTGATTGCTGCTGATATACTTGAAGCTAATTAATTTAGGGTTTGTTGTTGCTTGGCTTGTCTATATGTTAGGCAGCGCATTAGTCATTATTTTTGGCTTGATTTATTGACAAATCAGTGTTTATTTAGTGGTTTTATTTTATAGTCACAAATACGTTACTTGCCATATTGCTTGATCCCTTATGTGATCTGATATGATTTTTTATGACCAAGCACTTCTTATAACTCTCAATTCTTTATTGATGGAGGGTGCTGCTCCATTATTTCGCTAATAACAGATCTTCTAATGCAAATTAAAGCATGCCAGGCTATAAGATGTTTAACTAAGATTGCAATGTGTGGTGCTATTTGCCCAAATGATTGTAGGTTAGTGACTCTAAGCAGGAAAGTCAAGTCTTTTAGCATGTGAGCTATTTTGGTTAGTTTTGAAAAGTAGTTGCAACCTTTTGGTGAATGAGATGTATGGCTAGATAAGAATAGTTCAACAGGATTGCTACTCTGTAGTTTTGGATCCTTGAGGAGGTGTTGTGGGGTTCCTAAACTGCAGATTATTATAACTCTGTCATTGGCTCTAATGAACAAAAAATCATGCATTGGATCTAGCCAAGTAAAATTCATGACTAAATATATTGTGTTGGTATATTTATCAACTGAAAGGTAACAGCTCTAGGAAATCAATATATATATATATATATATATATATATATATATATATATATATATATATATATATATATATATATATATATATATATATATATATATATATATATATTAGCAGCACAGCCCGACATTGATGGAGCTTCTCTAAAGGTAACTGGATGATGCTTTAGTTTTTTTACTTTGAATTTTTACAACCCTTGTGTTCTTTTCCTTACATTTCATTTCCTTACATCAGCCCGAGTTCATCAAAATTATCAAGACTTTAGAGGTAAAGAAAAGTGCTTGAGCACAGTACCATGTATTTTATCCTAAGTTTTTTAAGCTCATGTATCCATCATGTATAATTTGACATCATTGATAATTTTGTTGATGACCTGTTTATTGATTATCCATGTGTTGTAAAAGAATACGCTTCTTTGGCATGGGCATCAAGTCTTGTACAACCAGCTCGCCTCATGGATGGTTTATGGGATTCTTCAAGAACGATATGGTGAATTATTTGGTTTGCTAATCTAGATATTTTTCAGCTTTCACTTCTTTCTTTTTAAAAAAAAAAATTACCAATCCATTGTCTTTCCTTTTTTTAAAGTGATGTTAACTTTAAAAAGTTGTGCAGAATATTCCTTCCATTTATTTACTATTGTTTTCACTTATATCAAGCCTCAAGAGTATTGAAGATGCATAGAAATATATGTTTACACACACACTTAATTGAGGTTTTTTTTTCTAGATTAAGACATAGATAAATAAAATTACTTAATGCCTTAGATTGTTTATTTAAGTTTCAATATTTTATGTATTTTGTGAGAATTATTAGTAATAATTGTAATGATGAAATAGCGACGAAAACACCGTCACAAATTTTTTTAAACTAGTTACTGAATTTAGCAACGGATTCAATTTCGGTTGCTAAATTTAGCAAAGGAAAAATAATATCCGTTGCTAAATTAGCAACGGAATTTGAATTTGGTTGCTAAATTTAGCAACGAAATTTGAATTTGGTTGCTAATTTTGACCAATTCAACAAATTTAGTGGTTAGATTTAGCAACGAAATTTTCGTTGCTAAATTTAGCAACAGAATTGAATTTTCATTGCTAATTTAGCAATTGCCGAATTAGCAACCGAATTTTCCGTTGCTATTTTTGATTAGCAACGGAAAATGTCAAAAATTGCAATTTTCTTGTAGTGAGCCCCTCCGGGGCGCAACAATTCAATAATAACAACATTCAAGTATCGTTTATCACTCAATTGTACCAACCAACTATTCCCATCATCCATACATAATTTACATATATACATAAAAGATACTAAACATGCTAAATCCTTTACTTTAATTAATGATTATATACATATACATGCCAACCAAAAATTCATCTATTTCTTCAAATTCTTTCTCTTTCCGTGTACTAATGCTCTTTTTCTTCAGTATCTGCACGCAGTAAGTCCTACGTGATAAGCATAAAGAATGGCTAATGGTGACTAACAATCATAATATTTTTCCGCATATAATTATTCTAATTAAGTAACAATTAAATTAACAAACTTCTAGTATAATTACGATTATACGATTATTGTTCATTTCTATTTTAAAAGGAAATGTTTATCCCATTATCAACAATCATTTTTAATTAATGCCATAACTTTAATTAACTTTTCAATTTAGTCCTTTAATTTTTTATTATTTGCAAAATTGCCCTTTTCACTTAATATTTACCAAATTACCATTATTCTCATTTATTTTCATTTCTAACTTATAATTTTGCATACAATTTACCAATTAACCCTTAATTTACATTTTCATACAAATTTATGCTTTTGGTCCCTATGTTATACAAAACTTTATTTTTTGCACAGTTGGGACACCAAGTTACCTTTTTACCCTTCATAGTCATTTCTTAATCATTTTATTCGTTAAATGCATGTTTTGGTAAAATTACTATTTTGCCCTTAAACTTTTTATCTCTTTTCAATTAGGTCCCTTTTCACCTTAAACTTTATTTTTAACTTTCTTTTCACACTTTTAACTTATTCTTATCATAATGCCCCTAATACAATCTCGGTAGCAACTCTCAGACCGGATATATAGGACATGGATGCCATGACTTGCACCGCGGTACAAATGTCCTTATGGCTAGCCAATTATATCCTAAGCTATACTTTTACTGCCTGATTATTTCTAAAGGCATGAATTTATTAAATTACAAATTATTATTCAAAATTTTCACATTTTTAATTACTTTTTCAGTGAAGTCAATTATTAGTCAGTCATTTCAGTCTCTTTGACATAGTATGTAAATTATTTCACAATAATTCACTATTTTCTCATCAAATTATGAATTAATTCACATTAACTCAATATTTTCACCTTATACATAACCAAAATTTTATCTCAAAATATTCAATTAGTTTTTATAAATTCTATAAAAATTCATAGACATGTTATTTTATCTCTACTATCATTTTAAGGCATAGTTTCATCCAAATACACAAAAATAAATACTAATTCTACTCAGGGAAGCATTCGTCCAACAAGAGAAGTCCATCATTTAATTATCTAAAAATTTATTTAAGCATTCTACTAGGCTTATTTAAGGACTAAATTGCATTATTCAAGTATCAATTTCAATTAAACGCCATTTAATCAATTTTTTCCTAAGTTACATAAAGGAAAATCATTAAAAATTAAGGAAAATAATAGGATTTATTAGTTACTAACCTTTCTCTCTTGTTCAAGCTTGCCTAGGCTTTCTTTCCTTTGCCTTTAGCCTTAGCAACTTGTTCTTCCTCTTGTGAACCTACCATGGCCAAATTTTTAACCATAAGAAACTCTAGGTTTTTGATCTCTAATGCTTAAAATAACCACATAAATGAACTCTAGGCACCCTAATTTACTTATAGGTACCATAAAACTAAATTAAAACCATGATTTTTACTTACCTCAACTTAGCACCCTAAACTTTTCTCTTGTCTTTTTTTTTTCTTAACTCCCTCAAATCAAAGGTTAGAGCCTTAATTAATAATCTAAATGGGTATAATTAGAGTTACGGTGCTTGATTTTAAAGAGAAATTGAGGGAGTTTTGAAGAAATTTTGAAAGAGAGGTTCGGCCTAGGGAGGAGCTGAAGAAGGAGATGGATTTTTCCAGTTTCCTCCAGAATTTCTTATCTTTTATACCTCTCCCTAAGGGCTTAAGCTTAGGCCAAACTAATGGGCCTAATCTAATTAATCAAGCCCATTAATGGTCTAATAAATGGCCCTAATTAATTTCTACCACTTTCCAACTCCAAATCACTTCAATTTTGATTCCATTACTCTTATCATACTAAGAATGAATTGCTCTCAAAATTTTAGCTCAATCGAAATCTGTTACCAATCCGATTCAATCAAATTGATCCGATTCGACAACTATCGGTGTCGCCGAAAAATTTACTTTTTATTACCAAAATATTCTACATAAAATTTCATTAAGATCTACAAATTTGAGCAATTTTTGGAATTCATTTACTATTTTTAAAAATTTGTTCAAGTTCAGGTCAACCTTCCTCTAATAAAAATTAACTAGCTAACTTTTTCATATTTTTTATTTTTGGAGACCTATTTGACCTCGATTTCACTTTAAATTTCAACTCCGAACTCACCATGGCCAATATCTTTCGATGGTCAAATAAAATATTTTTCACTTCTGGGTACAATTTTTAGCCCGAGATCACTATTCACCATCGGAAGCTACTATTCACGGCTGACCCAGTATTGAGGCCATTACAAGGAAGGTCCAAAAGCTTAACGAAAAGGTAACAACCCTTAAAAATTTATATCTTGATCGACTAAATGTTGCCTTTTGTTTTACTAGTTACTCAAAAATCTAAAGAACTTTGAATGGACCTTAGAGTGCTAACAAGCTTTTGAAGCTCTGAAACATTTCCTCAACTCTCCCCCTTGCTCAGCCAACCCCAGATGGACTAAACATTGTTCATGTACCTGACAGTAACTGAATAATCCATTGGCTCAGTCTTAATCATGAAAGAAGGCACATAGTAGTTCCATATCTATTACATGAGCAAAGTCCTACAAAACCCTACCCTGAACTACAATACCCAATTTTGAAATAGTTAGTATTTGCTTTGGTTACCTCAATAGTCAAGCTACGATCTTACTTTCAGTCCCACATAGTTATAGTCCGAACTGATTCTAGTTTAAGAAAATTATTTCAAATACCAAAAGCATCAGGAAGACTAACCAAATGGGTAGCTTGACCTAATGAATTTGATGTCCAATACGAGCGCCATGCATCAATGAAGGCACAGATCCTCGCCAACTTTGTGGCAGAGTTGTATGTTCCCCTTCAAGAACCAATTAGTGTCATCCTGGAGCTTGTATATTGACGGTGCTATTAGTACTAAAGGGACCAACATCAGGACTTTTTTTACTAGTCTGAGAAAATATCAATTGGGGGCATAGTGCGTATAACTTTCCCTATGTCCAACAACTTAGCATAGTATAAAGCCCTCTTTTTTGGCCTACATCTTGCCATTGAGGTAAAACCAGATTCACTGATGATTTTTTTGAATCTCAACTTGTTTGTTAGTCAATTACTTGGCAAATTTGAGGCTAAAGAGCACACGATGGTCTGCTAAAAAGAGCTCACAGCCATCTGACTAACTTAACTCGAGAAAACAGGAGGTTTATGATCAATCAAATAGATGCCCCGAGGCAAAAATCAAAGGACGGGCACTTTAGCTAAACAAACCTCCCTTAAGGGTGCAATCTAGATTGTTGACATCTTTTAGGCTATTATCTCTCAACCGACTTATGAAACTTAAACGGTTCAGTTACAAGAGTCTATGGATAGATGGCACCTATTGATTTAACAATACCTCTCTATATGTACCCCACCTAATGACATGAATCAAGCTCGAAAGATCGTGAGATGCTCAAGCTTGTATGCTATATTTGATGATAAACTTTATAGGAGATCTTTCTCCCATTCGTGGACACTTTGCCTAAGTATTGAAGAAGGTGACTACATCCTCCAAGAGATACATAAGGGTATATGTGGTGCACACAAAGGCACACAACCTATAGCTTGAAAAGCTCTGGTGCAGGGATACTATTGGCCCAATATGGAAAGTGATGCTAAGGAACTTATTCAGAAATATGACAAATGTTAGCAATTTGGCAACATTACACATCAAAAGTCGTCATAGAAAGTGCCCATACATAGTCCCTTGCCTTTCGCTCAATGGGGTATTAACATCCTTGGCCCTTTTCCTCAGGCCATCGAACCACAAAAGTTTTTGGTTATTGCAATCGACCGTTTCACAAAGTGGGTTAAAGCTGAGCCCTTACCTATGATCATACCTATAAATATAATCAAATTTATATGGAAGTCCATCATCACAAAGTTTGGAATCCTACACACCATCATCACATATATCGATAAATAGTTCGATTGCTCATCTTTCAAAAACTATTGCTCGAAATTGAACATCCAACTCTGCTTTACCTTGGTATACAGCCTTAATCAAATGGTATGATCAAAATGATTAATCAAACCATTCTGGTTGGACTCAAGAAAAAGGTTGGTGATGCCAAAGGCCTTTGGGTAGATGAATTGAACAACGTACTATGGGCATACCGAACCTCTCCTCAAGCTGCAATAGGTGTCATGTGTTTCCCCTCACCTATGGGGTTAAAGCAATCATTCCATACGAGATCGATGTCCCTAATATTCGGACTTCACAGTACACTGCCAAAGAAAATAAGGCCAACTTGCTCTCTCACTTGGAAAGGACAGAGAGATCAGCCCAGATTCAATCCACCACTTACAAACAGTGTATGGCATCTTTTTAAATAGGAAAACTCATATTAAAAAATGTTATTATTGCACACACCGCTGTCAGAGTCAAAAAAACTCAATCCAAACTGAGAAAGCCCCTATAAAGTTCATGAGATCATTAACAATGAAGCCTATCAATTCAAGCATATTTCAAGAAAGATATTGCTACACTTATGGAACATTTTTAGTCTTAAGTCATATTATCAATAAATAACTCAGTTCGGCTATAACACCATTCAAGTGCCTATTTTTTCCTTATGATTGATTATTTTCTTATTTTCTGCTCACCCTGGCTAATTTGGCCATTTGAGCAATTATCATGTATATGGCCCAAATAAGCATAACTTAATGTTTATCCATCATATCTTTTTTACTATTCTACAAAATTCGCTCAATACGGATGTAGAGCAATCTGAACAGTTGATCCATTTACATATGTTTAGCTTAGTTTATATATATATATATATATATATATATATATATATATATATATATATATATATATATATATATATATATATATATATATATATATATATATATATATCAATCAAAAAAATTTTGAAAAATGAGACAATTTTATTAACTTAAAAAGATATTACATAAGAAATGCAAAGCAAAAAATACAAGGGAAAAACACCCTTCAATCATCATCTGGATAGACCTCGTCTATCTAGGACAAGTCTAACTTAGGGTGTTTTTCCTTCACAGCATTTATCAATTTATTGCCAAATGAGAGACACTTATTAGCGGCCAAATCAACTGCCTTATCCTCCTGCTTGGCATATCTCTTCCTGAGCTCTGCCTTCTCACCTCGGTATATCTCTAATTCCACACTAA